>JAWPHD010006606.1:0-142230 GCA_037043455.1 Cyrtodaria siliqua | reverse complement strand
GTGCACCAACACATGAAAAGGTTATATGGCGCCTAACAGGCATGAACATGCCAGGCTCATCTTCCATGTACATCAAGATAAAATATAGAAAATGGGCCTAGAACCTTCTCACCCTGAACTGCAAGAGTTGCTGCAAATTCTATCGTAGAAACTCCATTTATGCTGGAGCCACGTTATTGTTTTTCTGCCACTGCTCTTTTGATGCGAGCGAGATAGCACCTGAAACAATGCAGGGATCATGATGAAGACCTTTAATTAACATGAACAAAAAATGATAAAATGAACATGAATTTGGGGGGATTCTACCCCTCTGCCTACCCCTCCAAAGGGATCTGCGGTATTAATTTTGACACACCTGTCTCTTGTGGATTGTTAAGAATCATCAGAGAAGTTTCTTGTAGAGAGAAGTGTATATGATGGTCCTTAATTAGCAAGTTAATTGGCCTGATCCAGCTAACCGGAGTGCCTTTTTTTCAGTTGTTCATGTAATGACGGCGTTTCTGCCATAAAAACTCTTAACAGCAGGTGAGTTTCCCCTATTTTTTTTATTTTTTTTATAGAATTACCTCTAGTTAGATCTTGGGGATATAAAGTATATAAGAAGTACTGTATTTAATGAGTCTTCACGGATGTCTTCAATTAATTGTATGAGAGAACAGAGACTATATTGGCCTCGGGCTACTTATGGTTAGAAATAAAATTGCGTCTAACTATTTTAACACTAATAAGCACATTTTCCTCAGAGAAAAAATTGACTTTTTCCCAAATCTGGAAGAGTTTTTTTCAGAAAGTGCTGGTAATGGCTTTACTCTGCAGCTATACCGTTCTTGTCTAGTGGGCTAATGAGACGGTTTTGTTGAAATGCGACCTTTTGTGAATGCAGCTATATTAAGATGTTTTATATCCAGAAAGTAAAAGTATGGTTTTTCATTAAATATTGTCGGAAATGAATCATTAATTGAAAGCATGCTGGTGATATATATTGTGAATAAAATGATTAAAGAGGCTTGCTCCATATGATCTAAAATCTGTAATCTGGCATTTTAGCAACACTAAGTCTGCTATAAACAGTCACCAGACCAAGTAAATAACAATTTACATATCAAAACAAGAGCATCGCCTAGTGGCGCATATGCCCGTCATTGGCAAGGTTAAGTTCCAGGTTAAACCTTTCTCAAAGGGACATTATTAAAAAAAAAAATGAATCAGAGTTATTTGCCTTTATAAAATGCATCCATTAATCATGTTGAAGATGTATGCAAAGTTTCACTGTTATACACCTAATTCTTCAAACGTTATTAGCCACAATCACTTGTAAAAGGCAAAGTTCCAGGTTAAACCTTTTTTCAAAGGGGAATAATTAAAAAAACGAACCAGAGTTATGGGCCTTTATCGGATGTATTCATGCTGAAGGTATGAAAGCACCAATTATTTTCCCCATAGACACCAATGTTAAAGTGTCACATATTAATGATTTGCAGCAAATTCAACTCAAGTATGGATAATGCAGCAGTGTAATGTTCATATAGAAAACTATTTTTCCACTTGAAAAATCACCAGAAAACGTGGGGTCACAAGACATGTAAGAAAGTTCTTGTTTGATTACTAAACAGGTCAAGGGTACAGCTGTTTTTATTGATCGACTGTTTTCATTGCTCACAAAGTGTAAGCATAGAGACGAAATTTCGAAAATGTTCATCAGTGATCCAGTAAAACCTATTAATACGCTTCGTATACATATAACCACAAAATCGAATAGAAATGGGCAGTTTTCCCCTACTTATAATGCCCATTTCCATCGAAAAAGGAGGGATTACTTTTTATTATAGGAACTACATTCGACTACACCTCGGAGGTTTACATGTAATTGGTGGTGGTAAACCTGAAGATGTTTACAACATGTCATTGTTGTACACCTGATACTTTGAAGGCTATTAGCCACAATCAGTAGTGAAAGCTAATGTGCAGACCGACTGAAGGACGGATGGACAATGCCACAACATAATACCTCCCTACGGGCATATAAAAATAACAATCATGTAGATTAAAGTACACAATTTCTTGAAATGATGAATACAGAATTTTATACCATGTATTTACAGTCGAAACTGTATACTCTGTATTTATCTAAGTGAACAGAAAGAAGTTGCTGTTAATTTTAGGTGAGAGGTGTTGTACTGAATATTACCTCTCTTGAACACGTGTCTGCTACTTTTCTCTCTGGTTTGAGTCTTTTGCTTCGAAGGGATTTATTCTTACGGATGGCGGGAGGTATACAGTACTGGTTCTACCAAAAAATGGGTGGTCTGCCACTAACACAAAAGAATCGACCATAAAATGACGTAAAACACCATTAAAAAAAACAAGCAAATTGAACGAATCCCCTTTTCAGTATTTATTGACATGCAAACTCTTCCCTCTGTGGTCGAAGGTCTTATGATGTTGCACTGTAAATCTGACCTGTCATCGCTACGGGTACAAATTCCACTGGGACCCAGACTTGTAAGTGTGAAAGCGTTGATTCTTATGGATGGCGGGAGGTATACAATACTGGTTCTACCCAAGTAAAATGGGGCAGTCTGCCTCTACCACCAAAAAAACGACCATCATATATGACCTGACATGTGCTAAAAATGACGAAAAGCACCATTCAAAAAAGAAGCAAATCTAAGGGATCTTCTTTTCAGTATTTATTGACGTACAAACTCTTGCCTGCTGCCCTCTCTGATACTTCTGCTTTCGATGGGATTGCATGCATACAGATCATCCCCAGTTATTTTGCTAATTCCTCACAAATCATAATTTTTTTTTTACCATTGATTCTTTAACGACATGAATTTGCATGCATGATAAATGGACTGATATGCATCTGTATGGATGTCTTTCATTGAAAAAAAAGAGGGACTGTAAATTGATTGAAAATACTTCAGTTTTACTAACCATAATCAGGGATTTATCAATTTGTCAAAACTGGAAAGAAAATAAAATCATGACAAATTTTGATTTTCTGAACAAATTGATGTGGCTCAATTTGTGAATAATCTGATACAGTGGGTTAGTTATGAGTGTTTTGTTTGTATAAAAGAAAAACGTTACATCCTAGTCGCCGTTAATGCTGCATTTCTTAGTGAGCAGCCTGACGTTGCCAGTGCTACCGACATCCGAATATGCATGTTTCATGAATGTATAATCAGTCAAAATTATAACTTTTAGCGTAAAGCAGTAATGGAGTCCATGGTATCACCTCAAATGGACCATATTAATGGCAATCTTGATTTGTTTAAAACTCACGGCGTTTAGTTTTTCTACATAATTTGTATATTTACAATCCTTAATATTAATTATTAGAATAGTCGAAATTGCTTTTAAATATTACTAACTATTGATATTAGTAACTATTGATTATATTGCACCAGTAATATATTAAACGAAATTGGTAAAATAATGAAGAAAACGGAAGTCTTAATTTATTTAATTATATGCAAGCAGTTTTAAAGTCAGAATGATGCAGGGTTAATACATTGAGATGCTAATTTTATTGCTTGATATAAAACTCAAGATTGCCATGTGGCCTTTAAACTATATCGACTGTTGAGAAGAGAATAAACAAAATTGGGGTATCAGACGTTTACAAAACTTCATCTCACCTCATCCTTGGGGCTGGTGCAGCACAGCAGACTGGATATCAGAAGGGCCTGGGTTCAAGCGTCAATGGTACCAGTGAGTTTGTCTGTGTTCTTGGACTTTCTCTAAGCCTTGTCAGTCAGATGAGGATGTATACCCATCAGTCCCATTTATCTGAGTCTATCTTCTGAGCACATTAAAGAAACATAGGGATTTTTTTTTGTTAGAAAGAGTAAGGTATATCCCTGGGTTACCCTCTCTCTTAACCCTCTCCCTGGTGGAGGGACTCCATGGTAGAGTGGTTAACAACGTTGCATTGTAAACCTTCAAAACTCTCACCGCTGCGGGTTCGAATCCCACTGGAGCTCGACTTGTAAGTGAGGAAGTGTCGATTCTTACGGATGGCGGGAGGTATACAGAACTGGTTCTATCCAGGAAAAGTGGGTGGTCTGCCTCCACGAAAAATAAATCAACCGTCTTGTATAACCTTACATGTGTTAAAAATGACGTTAAACGCCAAACAAACTGTCTCTGGGGTGGCTCTAAATATCCTTAACTGTGTTGATGGATAGAGTTTTGATAATTGGTTTTGTAATGTCATTTTGCCATTACAGTATTTCCCCCAGTAGCACCCAGGTAAAATACTAAAGGGTCACTTTAATAAAATGGAAAAAAAGGGGGGGAGTTGGAAGGTGGGTGGTGGGGTAGGTGCTCTCTTATTAGGGGTAATATTGTATTTGGCGGGATAGTTTCTTTAAAATCATCACCACCTTTCCCCTGGATACTACTGTATTAAGTTAACCAGCACTGGTTTCCTATTTCAGTAGAAATTCCTGTCAATTAAAAAGAAAGCTATCAATTCGCAACATTTATGATAAATGACACTATCTTTTGCGCAAAATGTTAATAATGCAACATGATTAAAGACTTAATTTCTGGTGAAAATAATAAATTTCAAGATTCTAGGAAATTATTGCCATCGGATTTGAGAGCACTACAATGCAAAGATTACATCAGAATTAATCATTGAGACAGGAAATTCCTAAAATTTGTTAACTTACTTTAAAATTCAAGATGGCTGCCACAATCTAAAAGCATAACAACAAACAGTTTGCAATCACTGCTCTAAATTCTTGAACCATATGGGGAATTTGACATTTTTTTATTACTTGCATTCCTGAAACAGTAGTGAATGATATGTTCCCAAACTACATATACACATCACAACGGATGACCTGATGCACCTCTACATCACCCATTGTTGATTCCCTAATTTATTACAGAATTATGGCCCTTTGTTTGACTTAGAATTTAAGTGGGGGTATCCATCACATTCAGTGATAGTTCTAGTTGGTCCTAAATACAGTTTATGTTGATTATGGTCCAAAATGGATGCCAGTGGCCATGTTTGTTTACATAGGCTTATATAGGAACACGTTATTGCTGCTTCTCTTCTTTAATTTGAGCCTTTTTCCTGCAAATTATTTTTTCCTGAACACATGTTCTGTCTATATATGCAAGTAAGTAAGATTAATAAAAAAAAAACATGTTCTGAAATAAACCAAAAAATGGAATATTTTGTTAATCATTTGCACCATTAAAAGACGAGAAAGCATAGACTTCAGAGTTTTGCATAACACTTAAATATTTTGCATTTGTGATACACATTGAAAAATATAATATATATATATATATTTTTTGTCCTTTTGTTTGCATAAAGTATGCAAATATGCGGCTTTGTATAAGCTCTGGTTTCATTTTATTATAAGAGCAGGACATCCAAAAGTTTTGAATACAGAAGCCTGAGATTTTTAAAATTTAAGATTTAAAGCCTGCAAAGAACATTTTTTAAATGAAAATTTGAGCACACAACTTGATTTTCGAACTTATTTTGTTACGCCCAAAGTTATCTATGCAATTAATAGTTATAATGCATTGTTTTTGATAGTTATAGAAAGGACATTTTGATGGAAGATAGCAGTGACCTGTAAATAATCTCCCTTCTTGTCTTATAGCCCATTTCACCCCGACATTTGCCGAACGATCACGGATAATAACGAACTTTCTCCGAGTAGCCAAATAGGTCGACCAATCAAACGCTGGTAGGCACATTAAATATTCATTGTAACGGTGCCCAATGTGAATTTAAAACAATACAAAAACATTATTAAATGTCAGACCATAACTTGAACGCATGACATATTTATGTTATTAATGTGTTTGGTACTGTAGAAAAACAAAAATTAAAACGTGTTTGTTGCTACAATTCAAAAACGAGATTGTCAGACAATGAATATTTCTATCGTAACACCGGTTCCAACTTACGAGCACATGCTCCAATGTAAACCATTCAACACGTGTTCCTGTAGCCTTGAAATATGATCTAGTTTCCAAGGAATGAGTCAAGATGGTTTCTGTATAGAATATCACTAATGTTTGCGGTGTTTTCGCGAAACAATACGCATTCATTAACTCATTATATAAACACTGAAACTGGTTAATTTGTGAGTGTTGATACTTCTGTGACTACCAGCATCTGATTAGTTCTTGAAGTCATGTGACTTGCCGCCACGTGACTGAAATTCCGAACAGTGTACGGAGATTTCCGAACTACCGGTGAAATGGGCTATTAGCTCTCTCTGCTGTTGTTAACCCGGTCCTGATATTCAATATTCAATGTTTTACGTCTCTGGTTTATCATTGTAAGTTCTCCGTGACCGAGGGGTTAACAACGGTGCATTGTAAAACCTTCTTGCCTCTCACTGCTGCGGGTTCGAATCCTGCTCGACTTCTGAGTGAGGAAGTGTCAATTCTTACGGATGGCGGGAGGTGAACAGTACTATTTCTACCCAGGAAAGGTGGGTGGCCAGTCTTCATCCACGAATAAAAATCCACGAAAAAATCCAATGGAAGTCAAGAGTGAGATGGGGCCCAATGAGTGGTTGACCCTTGGTTAGTCGAAGAAGCTCGAGCTAGTGTTTGGTTGACTTTCAGGGTTATTTTGAAAATCCACTTGCCCAGCCCAGGGCAAGTGGATTTTCAAGTCACTTGCCCTGACCATAATGTCACTTGCCCCACATTTAAGAACACTTAATTGCCCTAAAAATTGGTCTGTACCATTATTCGTGTAAAACAGGCGGACCGCCGCATAATTTGGACCATTATACTTAGTTGGAAAAGAAAGGGAGAATGTATTTTATTGTATTAGTTAATGCATTGTATTTATTCATATAAAAAAAATCAAACGGTTGCATTTTCTTCTTATATTGGTATTCTTAAATGATGAATGTGACAGTATACAAACTCATTTTATTCCCCCTTCCACCCCACCAATCACCACACACACACCACCCCATTATTTTTGATGACCATTCAAAAAAATTGCTTGGCAGCTAGTGTATGGAACTTTTAATGTCACAGTGTGTACAATTAACCAGTTGTCACAGAAAAAAAAGAAGCTATTGTGTTCATTTAAATGTGTGACAAGCAAAGAAACAAGACAAAAACGTTATTAAAAATATTCACTTGGGCCCCCAATATTTGTAACGTTCCTAAGCCTTTGTATTTGAACTAAAGGGAATTAGATGAAAGTAAGAGGCATGCACAGGGTTTTCCATAGGAATTGTTCAAGAAGTAGTAGCAGTAACCTTATTTATCAAAAGCGAAAGTTCAGAACTTGAGAAAAAGGTTCCGTGATTGTTTTGAAATCAAGAAAACCCATGACATGCGCATATCGCTAGGTCTTGCAACTTATTTGTGTAGTAAGCACTTCCATATACGTTTAATTACAGACTATTTCAATGAAATACACCAAATACCTTCTGAATAGATTTCTGCTAGTAGCTATGTTTATGGTTGGAAGGTCATGAACATGATTGTCGCGATTTCATTGGACGATGGACACACGTCTGACGGTCGTGTCAGGATAAATTGGGATACGATGTTGTTTTCAAATGGTGTGAAATGCGTGTGTGGGTTAATTAGTTGTTTATTGAAATAATGACACAAAATAAGCTGCCTAGGGCGAGAATGTTGATTGTACCGAAAGTTGTTTGATCTTATTAACAATCGTTAGCGGCAAAAAACAGCTGTCATATTATTCAGTTATCAAATTCTGATATGGCTAGTTTGCCACTTGATTTGGTCTTTAATGGAAACGTCCAGTCGGGCAAGTGGCGGGCAACCAGATTTGCAAAGGTCACTTGCCCGCACCCAAAATCCACTTGCCCGGGGCGTCGGGCAACCGTATATCTGGAACTCTGACTTTTATGAATTTTAGCATCAGGTATACTCTTAATACTGTTCATACGATCATATAATTTAATTGAGTTGATTTAAGCACAATATATGGAAGCGATACAGAATTCCTGCTTTAAACTTTCTAAATTTTATCGAATTTTGGTATAAAATATATTAAATTTTATTAAAAATATTGCAGACAAAAAACATTTTAGTCAAATTGTTAGAATGCGGGAGAATGTAGAATGAATGCGTGTGAGCATGATTTGACTCAAAAAATGTGTGTGTCTCATGATGCCCAATGCGTGAGACGGTTAAGTAAGTAAACAATATGACTTCAAACAAAGACTTTTTCTTCATATAATTATATTAACAACTTTCAAAACAGTTTAATAGAAAAATAGTTTGCAATGGTTTACAATTGAGTATTGAAATGCATACTGATATACCAAAACAACTATAAAAACAGAGTTGAACCAAATGGTTGGACTTGGTTGTTTGGGGAGAGTCATCAAGGGAGACAACTCAGTGCTGTTCCTCATTTGTGTCTAAAAGTCTAAAAAAATGTGAGTTCCTCTTTTACTCCATGTATCTTGCATCACATAACTGTCCTTGTAGCTCAATCAGGAAGGCATTTGTCTTACCAGCAAGTGTAATCTTAGTGTGAGCTTGGAATTCAACTTCACGAAACGGTTCTATTTTATTTGTACCGCTATTGAAACGTAATTATTTCGTATTTTATAAACTAAAAATTACAGCTGATGTAGCTTTAACAATATCTCAGTTTGTGTACTTGTCTAATTGTGAACTATCCTGTGTACTTCCAGTGGACCACAAGCTGGATCTGGAGAAGGCCACTGGTCTCAAGTTTGTCACGTCGGGTATGGGAAGTCTGGTAAGTAAATGGTGTTAAGATTCACATAAAGGGAGGTAATTACAAGCTTTAAGAACAGCATGCCGTGAGTATCCAATGGGAGTAGAGAAATTATCCATATGTGATTCTACTGTCAGTAAAGAAATTTTGATGAATTTTGTATGCCAAGACAGTCTTGCCTATCACTGCTGGGGGTTCGAATCCCATTTTGAGCTTGAGTCAGAAAGTGTCGATTCTTACAGATGGCTGGAGGTATACAGTACTGGTTTTACCCAGGAAAAAATGGTTGGTCTGCCTTTACCAAAAAGAAATACGACCGTGACATATAGCCTAAAACGTAGTAGAAAATTACGTAAATCACCTTTCACCCAACAAACCGAGGCAGAATTAAATAGGTAAACGGCATGTGGAGACTATGGATGGTTATGTAGTGTTGCCCTTTTGAGGGTGGCCAGAAATAAGCTAAACAATGTGTTATTCAATTCAATTCAGTTCAATCGGAGCTGTTTTATAGTTAGTAATTGTTTACTTTTTATTGCAACTGTATATTTGATCAAGTCACATGATCATATCTCCTTAATCTGATTGGCTGATTACGGTCACTTCACAGCTAAGAGTGTTTGGTAACCCATACTATCTCTCTAAGGAGTTTGTTGGAAGCAGACGGCATCCATCAAAAAGAAAACTCATTAAAATAGTAAATCTTACCTCTGAGAGATTTATTAGTCCCCTACCGGTCGTAGACTTCAATAACTTCACTGAGGAATGAGATATTGAAATGAAACTTTATGGGTAGGTAGCTTATATGAAAAGAAAGCTTTGGATATCATTTAGGGTCACTGGGGTCAATGTCAAGGTCACTGTTACTAAAAACAGAAAAACGATTCCGCTCAATAGCTAAAGTTAGGAATGAGATATTGGAATTAAACTAGATCGGAGGTAGCTTATATGATAAGGAAGCTTGGGATTGCATTTGGGGTCTCCGGGATCAAGGTCACTGTTACTAAAAATAGAAAAACGGTTTCTGCTCAATAACTTCAGTTAGGAATGAGATATTGGAATGAAACTTCATGGATAGGTAGCTTATATGGAAAAAAAGCTTGAGATTGCATTTGGGGTCACCTGGGGTCAAGGTCACAAGGGTTAGGGTTAACTGTTACTAAAATAGAAAAAACAGTTTTTGCTCAATAACTTCAGTTAAGAATGAGATATTGGAATGAAACTTTATGAGTAGGTAGCTTACAAATAAAGGAAGCTTGAGATTGCATATGGGGTCATTTGGATCAAAGTGAAGGTCACTGTTACTAAAAATAGAAAAATGGTTTCCGCTCAATAACTTCAGTTTAGAATGAGATATCGGAATGAAACTTTATGGGTACCAAGCTTATATGAAAAGGAAGCTTGGGATTACATTTGGGTCACTGTGGTCCGAAGGTCAACTGTCACTAAAAATAGAAAAATGGTTTCCGCTCAGTAACTTCAGTTAGGAATGAGTTATTGGAATGAAACTTTATGGGTAGCTAGCTTATATGAAAAGGAAGTTTGGGATTGCATTTGGGGTCACTGGGGTCAAGGTCAAGGTCACTGATACTAATAATAGAAAATGGTTTGCGCTCAATAACTTCAGTTAGGAATGAGATATTGGAAATATGGTTTCCGCTCATTAACTTCAGTTTGGAATGAGATATTGGAATGAAACTTTCTGGGTATGTAGTTTATAAGAAAAGGGAGTTTGGGGTTGCATTTGGGGTCACTTGGGTCACGGTCACTGTTACTAAAGATAGAAAAATGGTTTCTGTTCAGTAACTTTAGTTAAGAATGAGATATTGGAATGAAACTTTATGGATAGGTTGTTTATATGAAAAGGAAGCTTGAGATTGCATTTGGGGTCATTGGGATTAAGGTCAAGGTCACTGTTACTAAAAATAGAAAAACGTTTTCCGCTTCAGTAATACAGTAACGCATTACCTTGCTGTTACATAACGCTATGCATTTACATGATCATGTGTCATTTTATCCAAGGAGAAAATTAATTGTCCTCCAAAAAAACTAAAATTATCAATGACCGGTCTTCTTGTTATATATTTATTATTCTCGCTGAACTTTTATGAAGAATTATCAGCATAAAACACTCAATCTTCTTAAGTTAGTGAGCCAAATAAAGTCATTGTATATATGAGAGAATCATCAGTTAGTGAGTCAAATAAAGCCATTGTATATATGAGAGAATCATCAGTTAGTGAGCCAGATAAAGCCATTGTGTATATGGGAGAATCATCAGTTAGTGAGTCAAATAAAGCCATTATATATATGAGAGAATCATCATATCTCAGTCGTTTAGAAGATATAGCCGAACCGATCGTTAAATCCAATGCTTTTAAAAATTTGCTTACCATTACTTTATAAAGTACTTACAGTTTTTAGCTCACCTGAGCCAAATGCTCAAAGTGAGCGATGGTTTTAGCTCACCTGAGCCAAATGCTCAAAGTGAGCTATTGTGATCGCATTTTGTCCGTCTGTCCGTCCGTCCATCTGTCCGTCCATCGTCGTCCGTTAACTTTTGCTTAAATGACTTCTTCTCATAAGCCGCTTGGAAGATTTTGATCAAACTTCACAAGGATGATCCTTAGGTCAGTGGACTTCAAATTTATTAATATATGGCCAAGTGACATCCAAGAATTTCGCAAACTTCTGCTATTATTGAAGATACGCATATAGCTTCAATGTTATGGTTCATTGATTTTTGCCAGAATTATGTCCCCTTGCATACCCTATTCATTAATGGCCCCTATATTACTTAAGCTTTTTTTCCCCCTGATGTAAGTGGTACTGATAAAAGGACGCATTTCCAATTGCAAATTTTTAGTTTTTTCCCCCAATTCTGGTGTAAAAAATTCCCATCTGAAAACAATTCAACACTAATTTGTTGCCGGAAGCGTCTCTTTAAATATCGTGAGTTGTCATTAAACTGCTGCACTGCACATGTTTGCATGGTAATGTGTTTGTAAAGTGTGTTTGTAAAGTATTTAGGCATACATTAACGCTTTTGTTTGATAGTGAAAAAATCGCAATTTAAGGCAAAACAATGCAAATTTTTCCAATGGAACGGCTACCGGTACCATTCCCAAAAGAGTAAAAAAATAATCGCTGACTTACATAAACAAACCAGTAGAGGGGGGAACTGATATTGCTTTTGAATACTGTTTGGCTGTTTATACTAATTTCTTTCTTCCAAAGTTAATAAATAAATGATGTGCGTGATCATAAAATTTCTATTTACTGTATATAAATCCTAATCTTTGGACCATAGAAATGTAATAAATAATGTTCTTCAACAAATTTTAAAATAAATTTTACTAGAAAATGCTTGATTTTCTTAAATTTCAAAAGTGCCTCGGTAAATATCTTGAGTATGAAATCATTGATATAAACCATAACAAGCAACAACAGTGGTGCGAATGCCAGATTGCGAATTCGACATTTTAACTGAAAGTCTTAAGTTAAAAAGGGGATAAAATTCAGATAAAATACATGTCAAGAGTTATGGTTCTTGTCATATAACATTGTGTAATGATAGTGAACATGTGTGCCACATTTCAAAGCTTCCCTACATTTTGTTTTTTGAGAAATGAGGAAAAACAAAAACTTTAACCAAAACATCAAAATGTGTAGATGGACAGACAGTTGGACAGACGGAAATCGCCAAACTATAAGCAGTCCAGCTAAAAATGAATAAGTTTGTCATTTCAGTGGCATGTATTTGTTTTAATTGAAACATACCCCCTTCCATGCAATTTGCACATTTGTTTGCTATCTGCGCTATATATGCACCAAATGTTCACGATATATATGACCCAAGCGTCTACTAAACTTCCATTTAACGAGAATTTTTCTGGCTTTACTGTCAGACAGTAGTCAAATTTCTTGATGGTAATTCGGCTCTCAGAGAGGCTGGAAGCTTGATTATTTGAACACCTATAGACTGCCATTAGTAACTGCTTCTAACGTCCTATGTCATTTACGTTGCCATGGTAACTGTAATGAAAGCAGAGAAGTCATTGAAATACAACTGTGGTCTGTTAATTGTCAGGAATAGCTGCTTTAATGACGATTTCGTCCATATATGGAGCTTCTCTAAATCCGTGGATTTTTATCAAGGAGATAGTTAGTTTTTCAGCTAGCTAGATTCTTTTATTACAGAAAAAAAGAGAAGAAAAAAAGATATTTGATGCAATGGATTTTTCATTTCTCATTTGTTAGAGATTTTTGTAAATAAAACAATAACATCAAAGTCTCCGAGTAAGGGATTTAGATAATAATGTGTATGTGCCGATTAAAAGTAGAGGTTTATTCACAGGTTCTTAAAATACTCATGTTTGAATATGCGTAAAATGAATTATGAGTTGGTAACTCCAGTTTTGATGTTCGACCTGGCTGGTTAAAGGCGTTTAATTTTTAGCTATAGAGTTTGGATTCTCTAAATGTGTAAGTTATGTATAAACCTTGTCGTCAGTAGGTTTATAAACGGTGTACAGCTGTTGTACAATTTGGCTGTTGTTGGTGGGATAGCTGCTTTAACTTTATCTGGTGTTTCTTGTTGTCTGATACTTGTTGAATGCAACACAATATAAACTAATGTAATTGAATTCAATTGAATGTTGTTTAACGGCTCATCAACACAGTATAGGTTATTTAGAGCCGCCCCAGAGAGAGGGGAAGGATACATAGGAATCCGGGAACCTGCCCTACTCTTATTATCGAATAGATTCCTATGGTTCTTTAACGTGCTCGGAGGATAGACCGATACACGGGACCGCCCGGTTTACGTCCCCATCGGACGGACGAGGCTAAGGAAAAGTGTCTTGCCCAAGAACACACCGACGGAACTCAGTGGCACCACGGAGGATTGAACCCGGGGCCTCTGGTTACAAATCCGCCGCCCTACCGACTGCACCACGTCAGCCCTCTATATCCCCTTATAGTAGAGCCTTCATTCTCCATCGATTCTTTAGTAAACTTTGCTAGATTGTTGATATCATTGAAAGCTCGGACAAGCTCGAAATCCAGCTAGATTAATAGTGCCAGACTTGTGGCCCTTTCTGAAATAAGCATAATAGGTAGAATTTTGATTTGATGTCAGACATGGCCACCAGCGGCACTGAGTTATATATATAGAAAAAACTTGTACCAACTACTTCTCTAAAACAACTTGTGAATTCAAAATGGCCACCACAGGTAAAAATAGATGCATTTTTGTGGAGACAACTCAAGATTTTCGGGCCAGTCGGTCAAGGTAGCCATGACCTTAAGCAATAATTTAAAACCATAACTTCCACACTCATAGCACTTCATAGGTACACTGCCCTTCATGAGTGGAAGTACCTTATTGACTTTGAATTGAATTGGTTGTTGTTTAACGGCTCATCAACACAGTATAGGTTATTTAGAGCCGCCCCAGAGAGAGGGGAAGGATACATAGGAATCCGGGAACCTGCCCTAATTTTATTATCAAATAGATTCCTATGGTTCTTTAACGTGCTCGGAGGATAGACCGACACACGGGACCGCCCGGTTTACGTCCCCATCCGACGGACGGGGCTAAGGGAAAGTGTCTTGCCCAAGAACACACCGACGGAACTCAGTGGCACCACGGAGGATTGAACCTGGGGCCTCCGGTTACAAATCCGCAGAACTACCAACTGCGCCACGCCAGCCCTCATTGATTTTGAGGTCAGTAGGATAAAGTTCAAGGTCGCAATGACCATATATAGAAATATGCATGATAACTTCAAAATCATAACACCTGTAGGTAAATTGCAGTAGGTGAGAGCGGGAAGCCTATATCATTTTGGGGTCAGTAGTTCAAAGGTCAAGATTGCTATGACTTCATGTGACAATCTGTAATCCGCGTAATAACTTCAAAAGCGAAACACCCATCCTCATGAAACATTGTCCTTGGTTAGAGAAGAAACCCTGTTGCTTTTGGGGTCACTTGGTCAAAGATTATATGGACATGCTAATTCCAGGAGTATGACACCTACACTCATGAAACATTTTAGGCACATTGCCTTTGTTGAGAGGAGGAAAGCTATTGATTTTGGGGTTTGTAGGTCAAAGGTCAAGGTCACCATGACCTCATTTGGACATGATAACTCTGGAAGCATAACACTCGAACTTATTAAAGGTGCTTTTCCCTTGATAAGAGAAGGAAGCCTATTGCTTTTGATTTCAGCAGGTCTTCAAGGTCACAGTGACATGACAATGCCCGAATCCTGACAAATATTTTCCTCACTGTTACTAATGTAACTATTAGACCTACAATTTTGAAAGGTCAATGGTTAAGGTCACAGTAAAACTGGATTATGAAAGACGTCTTCTGTGCTGTAATATATTTACTATGATACCTACAATCTTGAAACTGTGTACAAATAGTACCCATTTTGGCAACAATGACTCATTTTGATTTTATGGTTAAGGTCACTGTGACCTGATAATGAACAATTCTTACCTGGCTGTTTATTCATGAGCTATTTGACCTACAATCTTGAAACTCTATACAAATAGTGCTCTTGGTTAAACAACAGTCCCTATTATTTTATTTTTTTTTCAGAAGGTCAAAGGTTAAGGTCATAAACAACCTGACACCTAAGAAATGCCTTTAACATCAAATTCTTAGCAAACAGGCATATAATGCACTGTGATGAGGCATTCTTGTTAAGAAAAAGTTAACACTCAAGATCTTTTGTTTTTCACTTTATTTCCACCAAATTTGTCAGAAGATGTTTAAATCAAGAAATAATCCATTAAAAAAAATATAAACGAACATCCTACAGCATTAAACCAGTAGAGCGGTACGGGCCCGTTTGGGTCACTTTTCCTTAAATTGACTGCTTAATTTTATAAAATATATCTCAACGTAATAGCTGTCATGGCTATCCTGCTGTTTTAATCACAGATATTGTATAATAATAATAATGTTTACTATACATCACATGACATCTCGAAATTTTTACTCCATAGATCTCGAGACATCTTTATATCATGTAATGTGTTCTACCGTTATTCAAATGCATCCCAGTGTTAACATTAGGTATTAAACATGAATAAAGGCGACACCCTACTGACTCCTTCCTGACTTGCGCCTGATCAACCGACTGTCAGGAAATAGCCAGATTAGCCTTTAGTCGAGTGCACGGAATTGCGATGAAGTCAATATTGCTGGCGATGTCCTTCTCAATTAGAGGTCAGACAACTGGTGACATTTGAGACGGGAAGTCGGATGGGACTCCGAAGGTTTATACGGGGATTGGTCTGTCACTAGGATGGAAATCGCTCATGCTCAAGTTTTAGTTTTCTTTTGTTTAATACAGTTACGTGCTATGTTGGGTATGCAAATAGTGCTGGACTGAGGGTCGAGTAATGTTGCACTGAAGGTCATTTGGTGTTGTACTGAAGGTCATGTAATGCTCTACTGAAGGCCATACAATGTGGTACTGAAGGTCATACAGTGTGGTACTGAAGGTCATATAATGTTGTACTGAAGGTCATATAATGTTGTACTGAAGGTCATACAATGCTGTACTAAAGGTCATGTAATGCTCTACTGAAGGCCATATAATGTGGTACTGAAGGTCATGCAATGTTGGACTGAGGGTCATACAATGTTGGACTTGAGGTCATGTAATGCTGTACTGAAGGTCATACAATGTTGGACTGAGGGTTAAATAATGTTTTACTGAAGGTCATACAATGTGGTAATGAAGGTCATACAATGTTGTGCTGAAGGTCATACAATGTTGGACTGAGGGTCAGTGGAGTCAATTGGTGTTTGACTTTGAAAATCAAATATTATTAAAATTAAGAATCATAGTTTGAAGTTCAATTTTAGTGAAACAGAAGGTCAAATAGGGATGGAGATTAGGACAAAAATTGATGGGTTGAAGTTCAAATGGTGATAAACTGAAGGTTAGATAGCAGAGTGGCAAAACCATGTGACATGTTGATCAGTTTAACTGCAAATAATGTAAACAAAGCGCTCGATTCAGGTAGGGGTTTCCTTAAATAACTTACTTAATATTTAACGAATTTGTTCAAATAAACGCACAGACCCTTACAATGTGAACTCTTTACTCCACCACAAAAGGCAATTTAGTTCATTCAGAACTGACATATATTTATTTCGTTCCCAATACTTTAGGAGGGCAATAGTCACAAATTACTGTATAAATCGATTACCTTTTGTGGCAGAGGGAAGAGCTCACGTTTGAGTGGTGTGTACACTTTAGTTGAACAAAGTTTGGTAAATATTAAGAAAGTAATGAAGCAAACATCTACCTGAATCGAGCATTTTGTTTACAGAAACAGATCAGAAAGTCATGTGGTTTTACCACCCTGGATAGTGTTAATCTGAAGTACAAATGACATTGGCCTGAAGGTCGAATGGTGTTCGAGTGAAAATCAAATGGTGTTCATAAGAACAGAAGGTGTTGTACTGAAGGACAAGTGGTTTTCAGGTGAAGCCAAATGGTGTTGGACTAAAGAAACTTTGTCTTAACATCAGTTGGTGTATGACTGAAGGTCAAATGGTTTTCAGGTGAAAGCCAAATGGTGTTGAACTAAAGGAAATTTGTCTTAACATCAGTTGGTGTATGACTGAAAGTCTAATGGTTTTCTGGTGAAAGCCAAATGGTGTTGGACTAAAGAAACTTTGTCTTAGCATCAGTTGGTGTATGACTGAAGGTCAAATGGTGTTACACTAAAGAAACTTTGTCTTAACATCAGTTGGTGTATGACTGAAGGTCAAATGGTGTTACACTAAAGAAACTTTGTCTTAACATCAGTTTGTGTATGACTGAAGGTCAAATGGTTTTCAGGTGAAGCCAAATGGTGTTGGACTAAAGAAACTTTGTCTTAACATCAGTTTGTGTATGACTGAAGGTCAAATGGTGTTACACTAAAGAAACTTTGTCTTAACATCAGTTGGTGTATGACTGAAGGTCAAATGGTGTTACACTAAAGAAACTTTGTCTTAACATCAGTTTGTGTATGACTGAAGGTCAAATGGTTTTCAGGTGAAGCCAAATGGTGTTGGACTAAAGAAACTTTGTCTTAACATCAGTTGGTGTATGACTGAAGGTCAAATGGTGTTACACTAAAGAAACTTTGTCTTAACATCAGTTTGTGTATGACTGAAGGTCAAATGGTTTTCAGGTGAAGCCAAATGGTGTTGGACTAAAGAAACTTTGTCTTAACATCAGTTTGTGTATGACTGAAGGTCAAATGATTTTCTGGTGAAAGCCAAATGGTGTTGGACTAAAGAAACTTTGTCTTAACAACAGTTGCTATGTGATTGAAGGCCAAATGGTGTTGGACTGAAGAAAATTTATCTTAACGTCAATTGGTGTATGACTGAAGGTCAAATGGTGTTGGACTAAAGAAACTTTGTCTTAACATCAGTTGGTGTATGACTGAAGGTCAAGTAGTGTTGGACTGAAGAAACTTTGTCTTAACATCAGTTGGTGTATGACTGAAGGTCAAGTAGTGTTGGACTAAAGAAACTTTGTCTTAACATCAGTTGGTGTATGACTGAAGGTCAATTGGTGTATAACTGAAGGTCAAATGGTGTTGGACTAAAGAAACTTTGTCTTAACATCAGTTGGTGTATGACTGAAGGTCAAGTAGTGTTGGACTGAAGAAACTTTGTCTTAACATCAGTTGGTGTATGACTGAAGGTCAAGTAGTGTTGGACTAAAGAAACTTTGTCTTAACATCAGTTGGTGTATGACTGAAGGTCAAATGGTTTTCAGGTGAAGTCAAATGGTGTTGGACTAAAGAAACTTTGTCTTAACATCAGTTGGTGTATGACTGAAGGTCAAATGGTGTTACACTAAAGAAACTTTGTCTTAACATCAGTTTGTGTATGACTGAAGGTCAAATGGTTTTCAGGTGAAGCCAAATGGTGTTGGACTAAAGAAACTTTGTCTTAACATCAGTTGGTGTATGACTGAAGGTCAAATGGTGTTACACTAAAGAAACTTTGTCTTAACATCAGTTTGTGTATGACTGAAGGTCAAATGGTTTTCAGGTGAAGCCAAATGGTGTTGGACTAAAGAAACTTTGTCTTAACATCAGTTTGTGTATGACTGAAGGTCAAATGATTTTCTGGTGAAAGCCAAATGGTGTTGGACTAAAGAAACTTTGTCTTAACAACAGTTGCTATGTGATTGAAGGCCAAATGGTGTTGGACTGAAGAAAATTTGTCTTAACGTCAATTGGTGTTGGACTAAAGAAAATTTGTCTTAACAACAGTTGCTATGTGATTGAAGGCCAAATGGTGTTGGACTGAAGAAAATTTATCTTAACGTCAATTGGTGTATGACTGAAGGTCAAATGGTGTTGGACTAAAGAAACTTTGTCTTAACATCAGTTGGTGTATGACTGAAGGTCAAGTAGTGTTGGACTGAAGAAACTTTGTCTTAACATCAGTTGGTGTATGACTGAAGGTCAAGTAGTGTTGGACTAAAGAAACTTTGTCTTAACATCAGTTAGTGTATGACTGAAGGTCAATTGGTGTATAACTGAAGGTCAAATGGTGTTGGACTAAAGAAACTTTGTCTTAACATCAGTTGGTGTATGACTGAAGGTCAAGTAGTGTTGGACTGAAGAAACTTTGTCTTAACATCAGTTGGTGTATGACTGAAGGTCAAGTAGTGTTGGACTAAAGAAACTTTGTCTTAACATCAGTTGGTGTATGACTGAAGGTCAATTGGTGTATAACTGAAGGTCAAATGGTGTTGGACTAAAGAAACTTTGTCTTAACATCAGTTGGTGTATGACTGAAGGTCAAGTAGTGTTGGACTGAAGAAACTTTGTCTTAACATCAGTTGGTGTATGACTGAAGGTCAAGTAGTGTTGAATATAACAAAAGCAGTTGTTTGAAAGATCAAATTATGATTAGCTGAAAATTTGGTCTGAAGGTAAAGTGATGTTTAAATAATGATCAAATTGTGTTCGGACAAAAGGTCATATGGTGTTGGGCATAAGGGGTCTGGCTGAAGGTCAAATGTTGATAGGTCATATAGAGTTTGTCTGAACGTCAAAGTGTTGTGGTCCAAAGATCAAATGGTGGTGGATAGATGGACTGCTTAAGATCAAAAGGTGGTGGATAGATGGACTGCTTAAAAAATAGACAAAACTTAATGCAAACTTAATGCAAAAAATGCAAACAAATTGCATGGTTTGATAGTGTCCCTGAACCTTTTGCAAAAGTTAAATTCCTTCTGTGGAAAGCAGAGACAGTTTTCAATGCATTCTGTGGGGTTTTATTGTTCAGTTTATTTCATTAAAGCAATTAGCATAATATAAATGTAGTTGTCAGAAGACAAGAAATTGAGTTAGAAGAATCCCTAAAGGCTACAGAAGTGATTGAAACCCAGGTTAATGAAGGAGACCAACAAAGCTGGTTTATTAGGAGAAAATTCTTAATTCTGCTTCCCAAGAGTTACAAGTCTTTCTTTAACTGCTGTACTGAAAACCTGAATTTGATTACAGGGTTGCCAGCAACCTTGAAAAGTCAGGGGAATTTGATTTCTTTCAAGGTCAGGGAATTGTGAGAGAAATTCTGACAAACGGTCAGGAAATTTAGAAAATTTTCAAATGTAAGGAGAAACTAATATTTTTTGTTGAGAACTTGTGTAACATGGATATTGCAGACTTCTAGTTATAGAGTTAATATAATCATTTGTTATGTTGTCTTGATGTCTTAATCAATACTAAGTCATATTTATTTCTATTCTGTACAGCAGTCATTTTTAAATGGAAAAATAAAAGCAAAATGGATGGAATGGACGGCTGTATGGGAGGAGTTGTATCATGTTGGTCAGTGGAAAATGGTATTTGTTCAGGAAAGAGTTGGTACAAATTCGGGTGTTTTTGTGTCACCTGCGTAGCATGGCTTTTGTTACCTGCGTAGCATGGCAGACTCATATGGATCACTTTGTCAATCGTCGTCCGTCACACGTCAATAATTCAAAACCAGATAATAACTTAGTGCTGGTAGTTTTCTGTCAGTTTCTGTAAATGTCTTGCTGACCATCTGTTCTCTCAACTAGCTCTTCTTTATACTTTTTCTTACTACAGTCAAACTTGCTCATGTAACCAGATGCATTCAACGACCAATTGAAATGAGAAAGGTACGAACACAATTTTTGTCTCGAGACAATCGTATCAATCGCAACATTCTCAGCCACTTCAGATTAAAGGATTATTATTTAAGGATATTAGCCTAGGTCTCATGCGCTTCGAGATAACAATTGACCTTGTCTTTTTTAGGGGAAAAAAAATTCAGTTTCCTTCATTTATGCAGAATGACTGAAAAATAGTCAACAGATAACCGTTCAATTAGATAGTATCTATACAATCTCACGAGAAATAAACATTTCGAACGAAACTGATTTTTCCCGACAACTGTATCATAAAGTATGCTTTTACGATGTAATTTTCAGTTGAATATCTACTTTCGCTTTCGACACAATACTTTATAAGTAGAACTCAAACTCGGCGAGTACTGTTTTCGGATACTGTTTATTTATTCCTTCTATTCAATGACCGTTTTATTAAGAGACCATTTTTAGACACTCCACCCTTAAGTGGTCGCTTAATAGAAGTTTGACTGTATTTCACTCAGTGTTCTTTTCCTATATATTTGGAGCATAACCCATACCATCACAGTTGGGATTTAATTAAGCACGATTTTTCATAAAAGATAAAAGTATAAGTGTTCATTTCGTAATTGTATCTTTAACATGTTTAATTCTGTTAACAGTACAACAAGACCAACAGAGATATTTACCCCTAATAACCTGCTAAGCACAACTATAATAGGTTACAATGTCTGGCTGCTGATCAGTCATTTTCCCCAAAACACCCCTTTTTCACATAAATGGAATTGTCTTAATTCAAAGGAAGAAAGTCCATTATATATATGTAGCAGGTTAAGAAGTGTTTCGTACTCAAAACTTGTCCCACTTACGCTACTTTTCGGAGGTTTTTTTTTCCTTCTTTCATTTGGCAATATTTGTATCAAAATTGGGGGGAAAAAAGATATGTTTTGGCATTGGGAATATGACCCGTGCAATAATGGCTATAAAAACAGCCAAAAAAAAATTCGCAAGTTTCCAAATACTAACTAGAATCTCAAGTCTCGAGAGTTTCAGATTTCTTAACAATCAATACTATAAACGTGACTTTTATCCTTGCCTGATCTGAAAGGTCCATTACAGGTTTTTGTCAAAGACGCTAATTATCACGTCTGCTTGTCGTGTAGTGATCACAGTGCACCAACCTACGGAGCCATCCTTATGAGAGGGTCGGATCACTTGTGGAAATCGTACGACAAATTGGCAGCACAATTAGTAGGGGGAGATTTTACGATATAGATTTTTTTGTTAACAACGGAGAGGAACGAGAGTGAACCGGTAAAAAATTAAAAGGAAAAAGATAATGACTGGGGTTTAATTGTGAAGCTAACTCATTGAGCTCTTGTAATTAATAATAAAACTAATTGCAGTTGCTGCTAGCAGGCAATTCCACAACTCATTGAAATGTAGGACAAGAGCTCTACTTTTTGTATTTGATTATTCCATGACACATTGAGATGAATAAAAATAGATCTACTTCGATTTGGTTCTACGTAGAGGTTATAATTCCAGGATTCGTTGAAATGAATGACAAGAGCTCTACTTTGTTACAGTTGATAATTCCATGCTCACGGAATGATTGACAAGAGATCTACTTTGAAACAGTTGATAATTCCATGTCTCGTTGAAATGAATGACAAGAGCTCTACTGAGTTGATATTTCATGACTCGTTGAAATGAATTACAAGAGCTCTACTTTGTAACAGTAAACAATTTCAGGACTTATTGAAATAAATGACAAAAGCTCTACTTTGTTACAGTTGATAATTCCATGCTCATGGAATAAATGACAAAAGCTCTACTTTGTAACAGTTGATAATTCCATGCTCATGGAATAAATGACAAAAGCTCTACTTTGTAACAGTCGATAATTCCATGCTCATGGAATAAATGACAAAAGCTCTACTTTGTAACAGTTGATAATTCCATGCTCATGGAATAAATGACAAAAGCTCTACCTTGTAACAGTTGATAATTCCATGACTCATTGAAATGAATGACAAGAGCTCTACTTTGTTACAGTTGATAACTCCATGACTTGGTGAAATGAATGACAAGAGCTCTACTTTGTTACAGTTGATAATTCCATGCTCATGGAATAAATGACAAAAGCTCTACTTTGTAACAGTTGATAATTCCATGCTCATGGAATAAATGGCAAAAGCTTTACTTTGTAACAGTTGATAATTCCATGACTCATTGAAATGAATGACAAGAGCTCTACTTTGTTACAGTCGATAATTCCATGCTCATGGAATAAATGACAAAAGCTTTACTTTGTAACAGTCGATAATTCCATGCTCATGGAATAAATGACAAAAGCTCTACTTTGTAACAGTCGATAATTCCATGCTCATGGAATAAATGACAAAAGCTCTACTTTGTAACAGTCGATAATTCCATGCTCATGGAATAAATGACAAAAGCTCTACTTTGTAACAGTTGATAATTCCATGCTCATGGAATAAATGACAAAAGCTCTACCTTGTAACAGTCGATAATTCCATGCTCATGGAATAAATGACAAAAGCTCTACTTTGTAACAGTTGATAATTCCATGCTCATGGAATAAATGACAAAAGC
Organism: Cyrtodaria siliqua; assembly: GCA_037043455.1. NCBI lineage: Eukaryota > Metazoa > Mollusca > Bivalvia > Adapedonta > Hiatellidae > Cyrtodaria > Cyrtodaria siliqua. The sequence continues at coordinate 118,713 of JAWPHD010006606.1, read as the reverse complement.
TCTTCTTTGTAACAGTTGATAATTCCATGCTCATGGAATAAATGACAAAAGCTCTACTTTGTAACAGTCGATAATTCCATGCTCATGGAATAAATGACAAAAGCTCTACTTTGTAACAGTCGATAATTCCATGCTCATGGAATAAATGACAAAAGCTCTACTTTGTAACAGTTGATAATTCCATGACTCATTGAAATGAATGACAAGAGCTCTACTTTGTTACAGTTGATAACTCCATGACTTGGTGAAATGAATGACAAGAGCTCTACTTTGTAACAGTTGATAATTCCATGCTCATGTAATAAATGACAAAAGCTTTACTTTGTAACAGTCGATAATTCCATGCTCATGGAATAAATGACAAAAGCTTTACTTTGTAACAGTCGATAATTCCACAACTCATTGAAATGCATGACAAGAGCTCTACTTTGTTACAGCTGATAACTCCATGACTTGTTGAATTGAAATGTCGCGCCAGTACTTAGATATCTCTGCCCAATTGTTGATGTCGGAGTATACTGACAATAGTTTATATAACATAGTTGCACGTGCTTTATACACCTGCTGTTTTTGTCGGAGGTATCGTTCTGGTTTGATTGGTTGAAATGGATAAATGATTGACAACTGGCGACATGTTAATTGAATGACAAGCGCTCTACTTTGTTACAGTTGGTAATTCCATGAAACAATCAAATTCTTAGCCATTACATCAGAAGCACTGAAAGGAATTTCATGAAACTTCACAAAAATGTTAATCAAAATGAGAAAGTATGTCATGCACCTACAAAAATCAGGTCTAAACCTCAAAGGTCAAAGTCACGATTGGAGGTCAAAATTCTCATGTGAGCTATTGTAATCATTTTGTGTCCATTGTCAGTCCGTCAACAATTGTAAATGACATCTCTGAAACCTTAGTCATAGTCAATTTTGTCCAAACTTCACATGGATGATCCTTAGGTCAGTTGCTTTCAAACTTGTTAAAAGTAGGTCAAGGCGATATCAAAGATGGCCACCATTACCTTATATGGTCCTCCATGGTTGACATTACCTTATATGGTCCTCTACTAAGTTGGTTTAAACATTTCTTCTCCGAAACTGCAAGAGCAAGAGGTTTAATATTTTGCATTTACCATAAGTTATGGTCCTCCACTAAGTTTGTTCAAATGGTGACCCTGGGTCATATTCAGCCGTGCCCCAGGGGTCACGTGTTTTACATAGACTTATATTGATAAAAACTTAAAAAATCTCCTCTCTGAAACCACAAGAGTCAGAGGTTTAATATTTTGCATTTACCATAAACTTATGGTCCTCTAGTGTAAGAAATGTATCGCTGTCTTCATTCAAATTTAGAGTTATTGCCCTTTGTAATTTTATACTTGGAATTCTTGTCTGTAGCTTAATTCAAAAACTACTGATGGGACTACAATGAAACTTCACACAATGATAGAGGGCAATGAGAGGTAGTGCAGATTTCAAGAACCATAACTCTGTCTTCGTTCAAATTAGAGTTATTGCCCTTTGTGTTTTTATCCTTGTAAATATTGTCCAGAGCATAAGTCAAAAAACTCCTAATTAAAACTTTAAATTGAATACTGCTGAGTGATACAAGGCCATATTGCAAGTTGAGGATACATTTAGGGGAGCATTCATCAGTTGTACCGATTTTCTTATTTACATAAGACTAATATATAGAGAAAAATTTAAAAAATCTTCTGTTCTGAGACCACATGATGTAGAGTTCTCATATATTTAATGTAGCGTAAAGAGTAAGATTATGGTCCTTTACCAAATTTGCTCAAATGGAAACCCTGGGGTAAAATTTGGCCCTGCTCTTGGTGTCAGAGATTTATATAAGAGTTATATAGGAAGTTAGAAGAAAATCTTCTTCTCTGAAACTACACGAGCTAGAGGTTGAATATTTTGCATGCACCATAAGCTTATGGTCCTCTATCGAGTTCAAATTGAGACCATGGGGTCAAATTTGAATCTGCCCCAGAGGTCACATTTTTCAGAATTATACAGGGGAAAACCAAAAAAAAAATCTCTGAAACCACAGTTATACAATTACTGAGCATGAACAGATGGATACAGACATCCAACCAGCATCTGCCCTTGGATCTCTTCCCATCACTGGGGACATAGCTCCTGGGTCATAACTTGAAAACTATTGAGATCTCCACCCTGTAACCATATGTACACTTAATGGGCATGATCAGAATACAACCATTCAGCCAGCTTTGGTCCATCCCCACCCATGGGGACATATAGCCCCTTGGTCATAACTTCAAAATGGTTGAGATCTTCACCCTATAACCATACATACACTTACTGGGCCTGAACACTTTAAAGCGGACGCGGGAATTTGCGATGGCATGCCATTGACTGCATGATCTTATTCTGTCATGGCATTACGTGGTCTGAGCATTAACTTTCATACCCTATCCAACACCTTCATATATACTGCAATGTGAAGGAAAATATTAGTTCTATAAATGTTCCACAAATAGGATTAAGTGACCACTTTCCTGTATTTCTTACACATAAAACTAGATGTACATTACCTAAATGTTTGCATCACTCAATATCATATAGGTCATATAAACATTTTATTGAGCAGGATTTTATAAATGATTTGCAATCTGTACCATGGGATGTCATCAAGGTGTTTGATGACACAAACGAAACCGTAGAGACATGGTCATCTATGTTTATGAATATTGTAGATAAACATCTGCCACTAAAAACTCATAGATTCAAGTATAAGCATCCACCAAAATGGATAACTCCTGATATTATTGAAGCTGTTAAGACTAGGGACAGATACAAATCTATAAATAATGAAGCTCAATACAAAATTTGGTGAAATGAGGTTGTTAAATTAATAAAGCAATCTAAAAAAGCACAGTATACATCAATGATAAATGAAAATAATAATAATCCAGGCAGTGTGTGGAAATTATTTAAGGAAATAGGGATAAATAAAAAGAAATGTAATGCAACTATTTCATCTTTAAAAATTGGTGAAAATGAATTTGAAGATGGCAGTGATATTGTGAATGAATTTAATTTTTTTTTTGTTTCTGTGGCTTCAAATATAAAAGAACCAATTAACATCTCAGAATTTGACAAGCTTAAATCATTTTGTGATAGCAAAATTTCTTCTGAAACCTACTTTTTAATTCCTGAAATTTCCCAGGAAACAGTTGAAAAATTCTTAAAAAATATTGACGTTACAAAGGCCACAGGATGTGATAATATTGGCCCACGTTTGCTTAAAATAGCAGCACCTCATATTGCAGATTGTGTCACCTACATTTGCAACCAAAGTATAAAAAACTCCATTTTTCCTGATAAATGGAAGGAAGGCAAAGTGACACCTCTTCACAAGGGTGGTTCTAAAGATGATGTCAATAACTAAAGACCCATCTCAATCCTACCAATTCTCTCAAAAGTACTAGAGAAACATGTACATGATTCATTAATGAATTTCCTTATATATTATAATTTACTAGACAAAACTCAGTCTGGTTTTAGACCCAACCTTTCTTGTGAAACTGCTTTAGTAGGAATGATTGGTAAATGGCTCAAAGCTATAATTAATGGATCTTTGATTGGAGTTGTAATGGTCGACTTCAAAAAAGCTTTTGATCTTGTTGATCACACACTGTTGTTGAAAACATTGAAGCACTACAAACTTTCTGGTGATACAATTTTGTGGTTTTCTTCATATCTACTCAATAGAAAGCAAAAGGTATCTGTTAACAACATTACTTCTGAGGAAAATTGTATAGTTAATGGTGTGCCACAGGGCTCAATTTTGGGTCCTGTACTATTCTTAATGTTTATTAATGATTTACCACTCTATACTGACTTGGTAAACACAGACCTTTATGCAGATGACACTACCCTATATGACATTGGAGATTCTCGCCAAACAATTGAAAGTAATTTACAAACAGCCCTAGATAGTTTATCAAACTGGTGCAAATGTAATGGCATGCTTATAAATACCACAAATACTAAAGTAATGTTAATAACTACTCATCAAAAAAGAGCCAGTTTGACTTTTGAAAATCTAACTTTAAATTTAAACTGTGATAATTTAAATACAATTGCAAATGACAAAATTCTTGGAGTTTTTGTAGACAATAACTTGACTTGGTCAATCCACATAGATAAAATATGCAAAAAAATTACATCAAATATATGGCTTCTATCTAGAATCAAAGAATATTTATCTACCGAGCACAGAACTCAGTTTTACAAAACATACATTCAACCCCACATAGACTATTGTAATACAATTTGGGGAGGCACATCTCAAATGAATCTTAATAGAATTTTTCGTCTTCAAAAACGCGCATGTAAAATAATAATGGACTATAATGTGGTGGATGTATTAGAAACCATGCAAAAATTAAAAATATTAACAGTCTTTGAAAGATTATATCTAAGAAAAGCAAAGTTTACTTTATAAAGTCACCAAATCAGAAACACCTCAATATGTTAATGAAATGTTTAAACATAGAATGGCAAATGATAATGTGCCAGTGCTAAGATCAACATCAACATATACTTTTATTCCACCAAGGCCAAACAAAGTAATTTACAAACAAAGTGTTGCATATTCAGGACCTATTATATGGATCAGCTTACCAGATAAGTTAAAAACTCTGAATACTATTGATGCATTTCATTCGAATTTCATAAAATGGATGAAAGGAACCTAATATTCGAATCAAATACTTATACATTTTAATACACCATTTTAAAGTAAAGCAGACAGGGCTTGTAAAATAATTTTGTTGTATATATTTAAATAGTAATTTTCACCATTTGTTCATATGTATTTATGTGTTAATCAAATTCCATTTTCTTTTTTGCTGTTATTAATTATGCTTGCTTCTTTTTTTTCCATAGCTTCATTGTATTTATTCATCTTAGAGCTTGTTTCTTTTGCACAAATTTAGGGTAAACGAGAGTATGTGTGTTAAAGTGTATGCAACGTTTAGTTTGAATGCAAACATTTAATATTTAAAAACAATATTGCCTTTATTGATTACTGCTTTATTTGATTTGTTCTGTCATTTGGCATTTGTAAATTTGTATATAATAGAGGGCCTCATGGAAGATTAGTTTATAACTAAATGTGTTACCCTCTGTAAATAAAGACTATTATTATTATTATTATTATTATTCTCCAAGAAGCGAAACGGTGTTGGCTGGGGTATGAAATAAAACTTTAATTTCGGCTTAAAAAGCTTACATATTGTACAATTAAAACATTTAAAGACATTTTCTATAGTTTTTTCTGCATTACAGATTTTCTTTAAACTTTTTGTACAGTAAGTCTGTTATATATATAGACAAAAAAGGCAAAAATAATGGTAGGTCACCATGATTGTAATGCCACCAAAAATGTAATGCCACCAATCTGTCCAGAAAGTTGAACAAGTCCATGAAATAGCTAAATAAGACATTTTTGAAGTCTAATCATTTATTCATTGGTCGCAATTCTGCTGAAATTGTATTAAAGTAAAGAACATTTAATTACAATAACATTTAAAGCTCATCTTTTTGTAAAACCTATATTTTTTTACAAAATCTGTTGAGACCATTACCACAATTTATGCACAAATTAGCCCATAATGATACAATTTCCTTTTTTTTTTGTATGTTCCCAATAATAGAATTTGTTTAAACTTTCTAAGCACATAGTTTAACATATATAAAAACAAAATGTGCAATAAAAATGATACGTCCCCATGCTTGTTTAGAAAAAAAATATTGAAACCCTACCCCTATGCTAAAAGGCCAAGTTTTGTATGAAATTATATAGAAATGGTATATTTTCCTTTTTTGTTATGTTCCTAATAACAGAATTTGTTCAAACTTCCCAGGCACTTATTTGAAAATATATTTAGACAATATATGCAATTAAATTTATAGGTCACCATGCATATTCAATATTGTTTTTTGGAACCGTACCATTACGCTTATACGCTTAATGTTTTTTAATTTTGTTTGATTTTTACAAACTGCTATATTTTTCCTATATTATGTATCTAATAATAGGCCTTTATTTAAATAAAAACAATAAAAAAAAAAGAAAAAAAAAAAGAAAAAAGAAAAGACAAAAATTAAAACTAGACATTAAAAGCAACATTCCCGTAAATTTGTAGGAAAATCCATCCAATAGTTTTAGAAGAGAAGTCCTCCAAAGAAGCTGCGCATGGAAAACTACCGAAAATGCCTTTAATAGGTAATTTTAAACAGGTTATCGCATTTTTTCAGTAAAAAAAGTTTTTTAAACATGTTTTATTGTCGTAATATCCGTTATACAATCCTGCTAATATAAGCTTTCCCATCGCTAAATGGAATTAAGGTGGGACCACGTAATGGAAATTATAAGCTTCTTTTTTGCAATTTGTTCATCTTAAATATATAGCAGAAATACCCATTATGTGTTTCTTTTTCCTTTCATTATATTGTCTACTAACCACAACTGATAATACTTTGAAATTCCTCTAAGCTCCTTATAATTATTTTCTTTGATATTAACTTCTTTTTGTCCTCTGTTTTTAACATTATTCATCTCCTGTAATATTGCTCTGTTTTCATTATAAATAGGAAACTAGGGATTCTTGTATTACAACTTCAAATACTATGCAGGGCTCAATCTACAGGGCGATTCGGGCGAAGAACGCGCCCGCGATCTCTTGACTTCGCCTTGGCAGCACATCAAAGCGAAGTTCAAGTCGCCGAAATTTAAAAAAAAAAAAAATAAAAAAAATAAAAAATAAAAAAAAATAAGTTTAAAAAGGTACAGTTTAGAAATAAATCCATTATCATAGAAATTTGCATCAATATTTCAAGCTCATATTATAGAGTAAAAAGAATTAGTGTGCATTACACTGTATTCACTGCATTGCAATATACATGGTGATGACTATTCAACCGTTGTCTACGTATACACGTCGCATGAAGTCTCCCTAAATTCTCTCCACTTCTCCTTAAAATCGCTTGAGGGAGAAGTGACTTCTCCCTAAATTCCTGGCCTAGATTGAGCCTTGCTATGCAGTATAAAAGCATACAAACACATCTATAGACAGCATCTTGCAGGTTCACACGTTTGTCTGCAGTAGATTTAATTATCTTAAAAAAAAATTATGTTGCATTTTGCAACAATGTATTGCAATTGCTTTTTGCGGACTAGTTATTTCCTGGAACAAAGTAATTACCGAGAAAGTGTTTGAATTGAAGATGACAAAGTTACGCGGGGAGAAGTGTTTGAATTACATTGGAAATGATGAAGTTACTCGGGGAGTAGTGTTTAAATTACACTGGGAATGATGAAGTTACTCGGGGAGTAGTGTTTGAATTACACTGGGAATGATGAAGTTACTCGGGGAGTAGTGTTTGAATTACACTGGGAATGATGAAGTTACTCAGGGAGTTGTGTTTGAATTACAATGGGAATGATGAAGTTACTCTGGGAGTAGTGTTTGAATTACACTGGGAATGATGAAGTTACTCGGGGAGTAGTGTTTGAATTACAATGGGAATGATGAAGTGACTCGGGGAGTAGTGTTTGAATTACACTGGGAATGATGAAGTTACTCGGGGAGTAGTGTTTGAATTACATTGGGAATGATGAAGGTACTCAGGGAGTAGTGTTTGAATTACACTGGGAATGATGAAGTGACTCGGGGAGTAGTGTTTGAATTACATTGGGAATGATGAAGGTACTCAGGGAGTAGTGTTTGAATTACACTGGGAATGATGAAGTTACTCGGGGAGTAGTGTTTGAATTACATTGGGAATGATGAAGTTACGCGGGGAGTAGTGTTTGAATTACATTGGGAATGATGAAGGTACTCAGGGAGTAGTGTTTGAATTACACTGGGAATGATGAAGTTACTCGGGGAGTAGTGTTTGAATTACACTGGGAATGATGAAGTTACTCAGGGAGTAGTGTTTGAATTACACTGGGAATGATGAAGTGACTCGGGGAGTAGTGTTTGAATTACACTGGGAATGATGAAGTTACTCGGGGAGTAGTGTTTGAATTACATTGGGAATGATGAAGTTACTGGGGAGTGGTGTTTGAATTACCCTGGGAATGATGAAGTTACTCGGGGAGTAGTGTTTGAATTACACTGGGAATGATGAAGTTACTCGGAGAGTAGTGTTTGAATTACACTGGGAATGATGAAGTTACTCGGGGAGTAGTGTTTGAATTACAATGGGAATTATGAAGTTAGTCGGGGAGTAGTGTTTGAATTACACTGGGAATGATGAAGTTACTCGGGGAGTAGTGTTTGAATTACACTGGGAAAGATGAAGTTACTCGGGGAGTAGTGTTTGAATTACAATGGGAATGATGAAGTTACTCGGGGAATAGTGTTTGAATTACATTGGGAATGATGAAGTTACTCGGGGAGTAGTGTTTGAATTACACTGGGAATGATGAAGTTATGCGGGGAGTAGTGTTTGAATTACAATGGGAATGATGAAGTTACTCGGTGAGTAGTGTTTGAATTACACTGGGAATGATGAAGTTATGCGGGGAGTAGTGTTTGAATTACACTGGGAATGATGAAGTTACTCGGGGAGTAGTGTTTGAATTACACTGGGAATGATGAAGTTACTCGGGGAGTAGTGTTTGAATTACACTGAGAGTAATGAGTTACTCGGGGAGTAGTGTTTGAATTACACTGGGAATGATGAAGTCACTCGGGGAGTAGTGTTTGAATTACACTGGGAATGATAAAGTGTTTGAATTACAATGGGAATGATGAAGTTACTCGGGGAGTAGTGTATGAATTACATTGGAAATGATGAAGTTACGCGGGGAGTAGTGTTTGAATTACATTGGGAATGATGAAGGTACTCAGGGAGTAGTGTTTGAATTACATTGGGAATGATGAAGTTACTCGGGGAGTAGTGTTTGAATTACACTGGGAATGATGAAGTTACTCGAGGAGTAGTGTTTGAATTACATTGGGAATGATGAAGTTACTCGGGGAGTAGTGTTTGAATTACACTGAGAATGATGAAGTTACGCGGGGAGTAGTGTTTGAATTACAATGGGAATGATGAAGTTACTCGGGGAGTAGTGTTTGAATTACATTGGGAATGATGAAGTTACTCGGGGAGTAGTGTTTGAATTACACTGGGAATGATGAAGTTACTCGGGGAGTAGTGTTTGAATTACATTGGGAATGATGAAGTTACTCGGGGAGTAGTGTTTGAATTACACTGAGAATGATGAAGTTACGCGGGGAGTAGTGTTTGAATTACAATGGGAATGATGAAGTTACTGGGGAGTAGTGTTTGAATTACATTGGGAATGATGAAGTTACTCGGGGAGTAGTGTTTGAATTACACTGGGAATGATGAAGTTATGCGGGGAGTAGTGTTTGAATTACAATGGGAATGATGAAGTTACTCGGGGAGTAGTGTTTGAATTACATTGGGAATGATGAAGTTACTCGGGGAGTTGTGTTTGAACTACACTGGGAATGTTGAAGTTACTCAGGGAGTAGTGTTTGAATTACATTGGGAATGATGAAGTTACTCGGGGAGTAGTGTTTGAACTACACTGGGAATGTTGAAGTTACTCAGGGAGTAGTGTTTGAATTACATTGGGAACAACAAAGTTACTCTGGGAATAGTGTTTGAATTACACTGGGAATGATGAAGTTACTGGGGAGTAGTGTTTGAATTACATTGGGAATGATGAAGTTACTCGGGGAGTAGTGTTTGAATTACACTGGGAATGATGAAGTTATGCGGGGAGTAGTGTTTGAATTACAATGGGAATGATGAAGTTACTCGGGGAGTAGTGTTTGAATTACATTGGGAATGATGAAGTTACTCGGGGAGTAGTGTTTGAACTACACTGGGAATGTTGAAGTTACTCAGGGAGTAGTGTTTGAATTACATTGGGAACAACAAAGTTACTCTGGGAATAGTGTTTGAATTACACTGGGAAAGACAAAGTTACTCAGGCAGAAGTGTTTGAATTACACTGGGAATGACAAAATTACTCTGGGAGTAGTGTTTGAATTACACTGGAAATGACAAAATTACTCTGGGAGTAGTGTTTGAAGTACACTGGAAATGTAAAAATTACTCTGGGAGTAGTGTTTTGGGAATGACAAAGTTACTCGGGGAGTAGTGTTTGAATTACACTGGGAATGACAAAATTACTCGGGGAGTAGTGTTTGAATGACACTGGGAATGACAAAATTACTCGGGGAGTAGTGTTTAAATGACACTGGGAATGACAAAATTACTCAGGGAGTAGTGTTTGAATTACACTGGAAATGACAAAATTACTCTGGGAGTAGTGTTTGAATTACACTGGGAATGACAAAATTACTCCTGGAGTAGTGTTTGAATTACACTGGTAATGACAAAATTACTCTGGGAGTAGTGTTTGAATTACACTAGGAATGACAAAATTACTCGGGGATTGGTGTTTGAATTACACTGGGAATGACAAAATTACTCCGGGAGTAGTGTTTGAATTACACTGGGAATGACAAAATTACTCCGGGAGTAGTGTTTGAATTACACTGGGAATGACAAAATTACTCCGGGAGTAGTGTTTGAATTACACTGGGAATGACAAAATTACTCGGGGAGTAGTGTTTGAATTACACTGGAAATGACAAAATTACTGGGGAGTAGTGTTTGAATGACAGTGGAAATGACAAAATTATTCAGGGAGAAACAATGGAGTAATGTTTGAATTGCAATTGTTGCACTGAAATGGCCCAGTGGCTAGCACGGTGGACTTAAAACCAAATCTGGGTTGAAGCCTCACCGGAGCCACAGAGTTTTGTCTGTGTGTTTTTGGACAAGACATTTTACCTTAGCCCCGTTGGTCGGATGGGGAAGTAATCGGGTGGTCCCAAGTAGTGGAGTCTATCCTTCTAGTACCTTAAAGGTTCATAGGAACCTTTACTGAGGGAAAAAAGTTTAGCAAGTTGTTTAGATGAAATAATACTGTATACAAGATTCCAAATCCAATATAGTTTCGATCTTTTGTATCCAAAAATACCGCTCCACCCCATGCCACCCACACACCCCTCCAAAAAAAAGAAAATCAATGAAAAAGTATTATTTTTTATTTTTTTACATTTTATAAGAGTGTCCCCTTTGACAATTTGCATAGTGCCCGAGTGCTTCTATATAAGAGTGTCCCCTTGACAGTTTGCATAGTGCCCAGGTGCTCTAATATAAGAGTGCCCCCTTGACAATTTGCATAGTGCCCGAGTGCAGTGTCCCCTTGACAGTTTGCATAGTGCCCAGATGCTCTAATATAAGAGTGCCCCCTTGACAGTTTGCATAGTGCCCGGGTGCTCCTATATAAGAGCGTCCCCTTGACAGTTTGCCTAGTGCCCGGATGCTTCTATATAAGAGTGCCCCCTTGACAGTTTGCATAGTGCTCGGATGCTTCTATATAAGAGTGCCCCCTTGACAGTTTGCATAGTTCCCGGGTGCTCCTATATAAGAGCGTCCCCTTGATAGTTTGCATAGTGCCCATGTGCTCCTATATAAGAGTGTCCCCTTGACAGTTTGCATAGTGCCCGGTTGCTTCTATATAAGAGTGCCCCTTTGACAGTTTGCATAGTGCCCAGGTGCTTCTATATAAGAGTGCCCCCTTGACAGTTTGCATAGTGCCCGGATGCTTCTATATAAGAGTGCCCCCTTGACAGTTTGCATAATGCCCGGGTGCTCCTATATAAGAGTGCCCCCTTGAAAGTTTGCATAGTGCCCGGGTGCTTCTGAGTTTGCATAGTGCCCCCTTGACAGTTTGCATAGTGCCCGGGTGCTCCTATATAAGAGTGCCCCCTTGACAGTTTGCATAGTGCCAGGATGCTTCTATATAAGAGTGTCCCCTTGACAGTTTGCATAGTGGCCGGGTGCTTCTAAGTTTGCATAGTGCCCCCTTGACAGTTTGCATAGTGCCCGGGTGCTCCTGTATAAGAGTGCCCCCTTGACAGTTTACATAATGCCCGGATGCTTCTATATAAGCATGTCCCCTTGAAATTTTGCATAGTACCCGGGTGCTCCATATAAGAGTGCCCCCTTGACAGTTTGCATAGTGCCCGGGTGCTCCTATATAAGATTGCCTCCTTGACTGTTTGCATAGTGCCCGGATGCTTCTATATAAGAGTGTCCCCTTGACAGTTTGCATAGTGCCCAGATGCTCCTATATAAGTGTGCCCCCTTGACAGTTTGCATAGTGCCCGGGTGCTCCTATATAAGAGTGCCCCCTTGACAGTTTTCATAGTGCCCGGGTGCTTCTATGTAAGAGTGTCCCCTTGACAGTTTGCATAGTGCCCGGGTGCTCCTATATAAGAGTGCCCCCTTGACAGTTTGCATAGTGCCCGGGTGCTTCTGAGTTTGCATAGTGCTCCCTTGAAAGTTTGCATAGTGCCCGGGTGCTCCTATATAAGAGTGCCCCCTTGACAGTTTGCATAGTGCCCGGATGCTTCTATATAAGAGTGTCTCCTTGACAGTTTGCATAGTGGCCGGGTGCTTCTAAGTTTGCATAGTGCCCCCTTGACAGTTTGCATAGTGCCCGGGTGCTCCTATATAAGAGTGCCCCCTTGACAGTTTACATAATGCCCGGATGCTTCTATATAAGCGTGTCCCCTTGACATTTTGCATAGTACCCGGGTGCTCCTATATAAGAGTGCCCCCTTGACAGTTTGCATAGTGCCCGGGTGCTCCTATATAAGATTGCCTCCTTGACAGTTTGCATAGTGCCCGGATGCTTCTATATAAGAGTGTCCCCTTGACAGTTTGCATAGTGCCCGGATGCTTCTATTTTAGAGTATCCCTTGACAGTTTGCATAGTGCCCGGATGCTTCTATATAAGTGTGCCCCCTTGACAGTTTGCATAGTGCCCGGGTGCTCCTATATAAGAGTGCCCCCTTGACAGTTTGCATAGTGCCCGGGTGCTTCTATGTAAGAGTGTCCCCTTAACAGTTTGCATAGTGCCCGGATGCTTCTATATAAGTGTGCCCCCTTGACAGTTTGCATAGTGCCCAGATGCTCCTATATAAGAGTGCCCCCTTGACAGTTTGCATAGTGCTCGGGTGCTTCTAAGTTTGCATAGTGCCCAGGTGCTCCCATTAGGGGAAATATGGTAATGGAATGTAATGGTAATGTAATGTGTAAGTGTAATGTTATGTGTAATGTAATGGAAATATAATGGAAATGTAATGGAAATGACAGATTTTTTGGGAATTACTCAGAGAATGGCAGAGGATGTGTGCAGTTGTAATTGAATCATATATATAATAATATATATAAATTACAATAAACATTTTTTCTCTAAACATATTTTAGAATCTTAAAATGTAATTCTTAAAATGTAATTATTTACTGGTTCTCAGAAGAACATGACAAGGAGTGAACGTGGAACAGTTTTTACAATGAATAAGTAAAGATACATTTAGATGAGTATTGAGCCCTGGGGATATATGCAGCATCATTTTTAACTGAACTTCCAAAAAAAAACTAAATCTCGGTATGAAATCTAATTGCATAATTTTTCGTCACTTTCTAATTTTGGTCGCAGATTTTCCGCTGATTTTTGTTATCGCCTAAATATGATAAAATGCCTGAAAGGCAGCTGGAATTGTTGCCGTAGCAACGGTGGATCTGTCATCAAAGGCCGTTGTTGACAATCAATATATGATAATGGGGAATTGAAGAGAGAAATGTACACAGTACGATGTACATTGCTCTCGTCATGTGTCCCTTGCTACATATGGTCGTGACAGACGCGCGTTGTTGTCGCTAGTGTGAGAGACTCGGGACTTCCTTGGCTACATGAGAGGACAGTTTCTTAGGAATGCAGGAAATCACGGCGGAAAAAATGCATTCGGAAATGGGATGGAATTTGGGATGTGACTTTGGTATGTCATTTATTTTGTTTTGTTTGTTTTATGGAATACAAGCGTTACCATGATATAAATAGATGGAATTTGACTTTTGTTATATTTTTAGTTGTAAATCTATTTTCGGAATTTAAGAGGTGAAGAAAAACCTTTAAAAGGATTTGCTTTATGTTCATTTATATGTAGATTGAGTAAAGGTAATATTAATATTAGATATAAAATTACAGTCTTATAATATATCTTAACACATGGGGATATATAATTATTAACACACAGGGAATATATATATATATATATATATACTATAAACACAATTGGGATATATTAATGTAATTTTTTTTTTAATTTTGAGTTTTAAAATTTACCGGTACTGCATTTTCCTATCAAAACAGTGTCAAAACAGTTTTATTTTTCAATTAAAATTATGTTAATTTAGTTTTTATTTCAATTTATTAATTCTAAAAGTCCATTTGGATTGTGTACTTTATAAATCTTAAATATATCATAATTTTGATTAATTGTGTAAATTGTGTACAGTAGCATTGTTTTACTAAGAAAATATTTCGAAAAAGCAATATATACATCCTAATTTAGCCTCGGATTCCTCAACTTACATTAATTAATTAGCATATAATTCCACCCTCATTAGCATATTTGGTGTTATTTCATGGGATGAAACTTTACACATGACATCATTTTCAAAAAGTTTACATATACATAATAACTCTTCGCGAAGGAACTACTTTATTTGCCTGATTATAGTCAGAATTAAAAAATATTTATCACATAGCTTGCGGTGTGGGAGTGTAATAAAAACATGATGTATTTATCATATTACACTCGTGAAATAAAATACAAATGAAGGCCGAATCATTGTTAGGTCTTTTCCATTCAGCATCGGAATTGTTTCTTCGATTTCCGTAACCATTAAAATACTGGATTGCGGAAAGTCTCTTGTTCGGTGTCGTACGGAGAAGAACGAGTCCACATACGATGTCATCATACAAACATAGACGTCATCGTACGACAACATGATGCTAAAACATTTTGCTTTTGAGGCTTTTTTCATAGTTTTTAAAAAAAAAATGCATTTTACTAACTGTTGATTACATTTTACCAATAATTTATTCAACATTATGGTAGAATAAGGAAGAAAAGTTGTAAACTCAAAACTGTATTTAAATATATGCAAGCATATTTAAAGTCAAAATGATACTGGATTAATAAAGCGTGAGGCTAATTTTAATGCTTGATGAAGACTTCAAGATTGCCACGACTTGCCCTTTAACATTTAAAAAAATTGATTTAATTTTCACAAAATTATTATATGAGAAATAAAAATACCTGCAGAGGTTTGTTTAAACAATCTTGCCAGATAATTTAGTATAATTGCCATTTAAGGATATTTCTGAAAATTAGATTTTTATGCTGCCCGAAAAATAAAGTCAGCGTTTTGTCCATCTGTCTGTCCAGCCTGCTTTTCTTGTTCGGTGCATAACTAAAAACTGCAAACGGAACTGGAATGAAACTTGACACGGTGATAGAGGGCAATGACAGGAAGTGCGGAGCAAAGAACCCTAATACACTCCATTCAATTAAACCGTTACTCGGAGAATGGCGATCTTCTAGTAGACCCATCCTTCGAGAAGAAGTTGTCCTAGCCCGGTGCAGGATAGGGCATACATGTTATACTCATTCATATTTATTACAAGCTGAGCAATTACCAGAATGTATACCCCGCTTTGCACTGTTAATGGTCAAACACATCTTGTTGGAATGTGTAGACTTTGATCCTATGCATCAAAGGTACTTCAATGTTAATACTATGAAAGAGTTATTTGATACTATAGATTTTAGTCTTGTTTTAGATTTCCTGAAAGAAATCAGACTATATAAATCATTATAATATGTTGTTATATATATTTACTTATTTATATACCCGTTGACGGGCATTTGTTGATCTACAGATATAGTTTATATTACTACCATATCATCCCTTATTTGTAAATAGTTTTATGTTTATATATTTACATTAATGTTTAATTACTACTTCATTTCTTCATCTTTCATCAGTTTTTGTGCACAATATGACCTAGTTATGTGTTCGTTCGTTCTTAACTCTAACATTAGCTTGAGTGAAGACAGAGTTATCCTTCTTTGTATGCCACATTTATATAACATGTTTGTTTGTCAGAGTCTTGTCTGGAGTACAATGGACGGTCCTTCTTTTAATTGGTAGGCAACAGTATGTTATTGCTTTTGACCTTGTTTAAGAAAATCACTGGTATATCGGATAATAACGCACAGACCTACACAAGTTCATTACTGTTGTACATTTTTGCTTTAAAGTAGCCTTCCCGCCAAAACCCGCCAAATTTTACAACATATGTACACCGTTTCTAAACCTACTGACGACAAGGTATATATATAACTTTCATATCTTGAGAATCCAAACTCAATAGACACAGTATAAAGGGCTTTAACCAGCCAGGCCAAACCCCAGAACTGGAGTATCGATTTAAGAGTTACCAACTCATAATTGATTTGGCCCCGTGTGGTTCCGGGAGCCCTGTTTGGGTACGGGGCAAAGAATAGGGCCACTGTAGATCCCATTGGAGGGGAAGGCAGAGGGGTAGAACTCCCCAAATTCATGTTCATTTTATCATTTTTTGCTCATGCTCATTAAAGGTCTTCATCATGACCCCTGCATGGTTTCAGGTGCCATCTCGCTCATAACACTAGAGCAGTGGCAGAAAAACTATAACGTGGCTCCAGCGTAAATGGAGTGTCTACAATAGAATTTGCAGCAACTCTGCTGCTCAGGGTGAGAAGGTTCTAGGCCTGTTTTCCATATTTTATCTCGATGTACATGGAGGATGAGCCTGGCATGTTCATTCCTGTTAAGCGCCATATAACCTTTCATATGTTGGTGCGCCTTAAAACCCAATTCAATTCAATTCCTAATTGATTTTATGTATATTTGGCACATATACCTTATTATATGACCTGAAAACCTGGAGAGAGTTTTGATAAACTGTTCTGTAATTTTGTCGTTATTTGGCGGGATGACTAATTGAACTCTGTATGTCAACATATTTTATACAAAGCAGAGTGTAAATTCATACAAATTTTTTTTATTGCTTTTGACCATTAAGAAAATCGTATATCAGATAATAAATAACACACAGCTATACAAGTTTATTCACTGTAAACATTGCCACTGCTTTATACAAAGCAGACAGGTAGATTCGTACATAAATTTACACTGCAGACTGACATGGAGCCTTTTGTAGGGTAATGTGAGATGGAAGACACTGGTTTTTAGACATAGAAGCAAAGCAGACAGGTAGATTCATACATAAATTTACACTGCAGACTGACATGGAGCCTTTTGTAGGGTAATGTGCGATGGAAGACACTGGTTCTTAGATATCAGAAGCATTAATTTATTTTAAAATATCATGCATTATTTCATCCATAGACAGCAATAGAAAGAATTCAATTCCTAGACTAATTTAATATGCCATTTCTTAATGGTTAATTTCAGGGAACATTATATATCTTGTGTTTTCCAGACAGAACGCCTCTCCTTAAAAGCATACAAATGTACTTTCAGTTGTTTGAAAGACAAATTAAATTGGAAAATTTAATTACCTTACTTTCATACAAATAAAATCTCTTGTTTATGGTTTTCTGATAACTTCGTGAATAAAATATCGCATATATTTCTTACCAATAGGCAGTTTAAATTTCATATATCTTTCTTGCCTCCTTTTAAATTGAATCTCACATTTTGTGTCTTAAGATATTACATTTTGGTGAATTTTTGGCTGATATCATCTGACATTTATTTCTTTCAATACCTTCGGGCTGATTAAATATCACAGCTATTACTTTAACTTCTGTTACTAACTTTTAGGCTGATAAATTCAATGGTAGGGGCAGGTGTGGCCCAGTGGACTTGAAACCAGAGGGCCAGGTTCAAGCCGCACCGACACCACTGAGTTTCGTTGGTTTGCTTTTGGAAGGAAATTTTCCCTTAGTCTCATGCATCTGATGGGGACATAAACCAGTCGGTCGACCACTTTTATTAAGTGGGCCGAGTATCTATAGCCGAAGATGAATTTCATCTTTAGTGGGCCGAGTATCTTTAGACAAAGATCAGTTTCATCATTGGTGGGCCCAGTTTCTTCAGATCAATTTAAAACACTAAATTAGTAAATCAGGCTTTGGGGCTAAATTTGTCTTGAGACAATAAAAAAAACAATGACATGACACATTTAAAATGTGTGATGGTTCAAAGATAACCGTTTCCTATAAAAAATGCAATAAGTAATAATAACATTACAAGTCGTGTCAGGCCAAAGATATTGTTTTTAGCTCGACTGATCAGAGATCAGCAGAGCTTATGCCGTGGTGCGTTGTCCGTCTGTCTGTCTGTCCGTAAACTTTTATTTGTAGCGACTACTCCTCTGTAACTACTAGATGGATATTCATGAAACTATACAGAAATGTTGCCCATGAAGTCTAGTTGATCCTAGCAAAAATTCATGTTGATGTGAAATCCAAGATGGCCACCAAAGCTAAAAATAGATTTTTAAAATAGAAGTTTGTAGCGACTACTTCTTGAAAACTCTGAGTGATATTGATATGGGACTTTTTCTAAAATGATCAGCATGACATGATGTTGGTCCTTGTTGAAAATCGTTTTGATTCGGCATTAAACATGGCTGCCAGCGGCCATCTTTGTTTACATAGAGTTATATAATGAAAACTTGTAGCGACTACTCCTCTGAAACTACTTGACGAATTTTAATGAAACTTCACAGGAATGTTGCTCTTGATGTCTAATTGATCCTAGAAAAATTTCAGGTCGGCCGGAAATTCAAGATGGCCGCCACGGCTAAAAATATATTTTCAAAATACAAGTTTGTAACGACTACTACTTGAAACTATAAGTGATATTGATATGGGACTTTTTCTAAAATGATCAGCATGACATGATGTTGGTCCTTGTCAAAAATTGTTTTGATTCGACGTTAAACATGGCTGCCAGCGGCCATCTTTGTTTACATAGAATTATATAGTAAAAACTTGTAGCGACTACTTCTCTGAAACTACTTGGCAGATTTTCATGGAACTTTACAGGAATGTTGCTCTTAATGTCTTATTGATCCTAGCAAAATTTCAGGTCGGCCGGAAATTCCAGATGGCCGCCATGGCTAAAAATAGATTTTCAAAATACAAGTTTGTAGCGACTACTTCTTGAAATCTATAAGTGATATTGATATGGGACTTTTTCTTAAATGATCAGCATGACATGATGTTGGTCCTTGTCAAAAATCGTTTTGATTCAATGTTTAACATGGCTGTCAGCGGCCATCTTTGTTTACATAGAGTTATATAATGAAAACTTGTAGCGACTACTGCTCTGAAACTACTTGACGGATTTTCATGAAACTTCACAGGAATGTTGCTCTTGATGTCTTATTGATCCTAGCAAAATTTCAGGTGGGGCCGAAATTTAAGATGGCCACCACGGCTAAAAATAATTTTGTAGCGACTACTTCCTGAAATCAAAATCAATCGGTAGAGCTTCAAGGTCATTGACCTCTTGTGTTTTTTACAGATCATAACCCATCGCGACACTTAATAATAAATTAACATATTATAAAAACCCACGTACTTATAACCAAATTTAATTTATGCCACCAGTATAAATGTCCTGCTTTCTCCAAGGTCTGCCATTACTATGGAACAAAAACGAAAGAAAAAAGTCGCCCAGCCATAATTACAATTATTCCTAATTTGGAAATATTATTCTTAGCAGGTGCACAGCAAAAAATACACCTTCCTGAGATAATTGCTGCCATAAATTTGTCCATTATATTAGGGAAAATTGGAAACGCTATAGGTCCCGCAGTTTCATTTACAGGCCTGATTTATCAGTGGCCTGTTGGCGATGTTATTGGCAATATTGAACACGCTCAGGGCGTAATCGCATCAAACTGTGAGTAAGTCACTGAGGTTATTTATCAAATCGTGAGCAGGTCACTGATGTTATTTATCAAACTGTGAGCAGGTCACTGATATTATTTATCAAGTCGCAGTGTGGGGTTAAAGAAGAAATTGTAGGCAAAATATACCAGCGTGGGTGGTAGAACAGCTGCCTCACATGTGGGAGGTCGTGGGTTCAATTTCCAGCGGGTCATACCAGAGGCTTGATAAAAATGGTACTGGTGGCTCCCCTGCTTGACATTCAGTATATAAAGAGTAGTTCTAGGACTGGTTGGTGCAGCGTCGGTGTAGTGTGACTGAGTGGGGTATCCACCATGTCATGTCTACGGCATAGTATTCCAGCATGGCAGCACTATAAAGTTGCAAACAGAGCTCACTGCTACAGGTAGACACCTTCGTGATATGACTGAAATGCTATGCTAAACCCCATACGTACATACATAACGAATGCAAAATATACATTATTTAATTTCCCTTCAAATCTTATTTCCTTTTATTTCATCGAGGCTATTTAGTACATACAGTATAGTATACACATAGTATACACCAGTCAATGATACAAACACAACTTCAAGTTATGGTGTGTGTCTGAAATGAATGAAAAGCTATTGTTACCACCCTAAGAGCAGATGTAAAAATCAAACAGGAAATGTAGCATTCAAGGACCACAATTAACCATAAACCCTAACCTTTGTTGTTGTTTTCATCGTTGCCGTCTGCATAAAGTAACCGAATTCTCCGAGGTTAAGTTTTGGTATTTACCTAAAAAATCAAAACAAAATCTCCCATCAGATTTACATTTCTTATCTGAAACTCTGATCGCGTTTGTGTTTTATGTTGTTCATTTCATTCCTTATGTTGCATCATAAAACATTAAATTGGCTTGAAATCATAGTCTTTCCGGTATTATAAATAATAAATATGATCTCTTTATGTTAATAAATCCTTTAGCGAAAATTATGACACATGTGTACAGTAGTAACCCATTTATTATAATAATGATCATATTTATCGTAAGAGCACTTGATTTCCTATCTGGATGCATAGTGCCAAGCACCCAAACAACATGATCGCATGGTTGTTTAAAATGCAGTACCGGGACTTAAATAGGGATACCGGCAATTTATTAACCGATTTTTCAATCTACTTTTTTTTTTCTTTTCATTTTGACAAATTTCCGGTCAGAGATTCCGAGAACCGAAAAACAAAATGACTCTGTCATACAGTTGTGCTCTGTTAGGAAACTTCTTCTGCTGAATTGTCTTATGAATTATTTATTCATTCATATTTTCGGCAGACTCCACAAATTGTTTAATAATCTTTTCAGGAATTTTCATCAGAAAATCATATTCTCTTTGTCAATGAAGCAAAGACAATTTTTGTTTCATCAATGGCAATTTCGTATCAATAAACGTTTTCATTGCATCATTTATTTGTTTGGTTCATCTATCAGATGACAAATATGTGTCTTTCTAACATCCCAAGCATCGGCTAATTTTCCAACAAGCATTTTGATACGTTAATTACATTGTAAGCTTTACCAGGACATTCATTATAGTCAAAAAATGCTTCAAGAAACTTCCACAAGCCAGGATATATATCTGCCTCTGGAGTAAATGCATATTGATCAATCCCAGTTTCATCAGTTTTACTATGGAATAAATGGAGTGTAAATTTGTAGATAATATATCCAAATGTCAAGTTGAGGATTTGAAAATGTGCGTTGATGTCTCCGTATAGCACCCGCTGTCATGCGGCCAATTAATAACTGATCCTTTCAGGACAACTGTACTGAGCCAGGATTAGCTGTAGACTTGGGCGTAGATTTATGGTCAGTAACATGATTCATGGTTAAACATAAAGTTTGCAGGGTATTATGGTTAGGAGGAATTGTTTTTAGCTCCTACTCCTACTGGCCAAAGTTTTGGCCAAAGGTCAGACAGGCTTATTTGATTGTTGTCTGTTGTTGTCTGTTAAAATGTTGTTGTTAACACGCTAGCACCTTCATTTTGCAATTAATCTTAACCAAACGTTTATTTGGGTCTGTATATTATCGAAAGCTTGAAAAAGTTTGAAAAACACCATACACTTAAGGTATTTAAAAACAAGAGTGATGGACATGGTTTTAATGAAAATTGCTATATTCTGTTTTGTTAACACTCTGTATTAGTTTCATTTTGCAATTGATCTGTACCAAATTTTGTTAGGATCTTGCTGCCACAAGTTCAAAAACTACAAATATTGGATATAATGAAAAATGCTAAATTCTGCCTTGTTAACAATCTAGCACCTTCACTTTTCAGTTGATCTTTACCAATTTTTTTTCAGAGTCTTAATGTCAATGAAAACTTGGACAAGTTCAAAAACACCAATATCATTATTAAACAACAGTTACCAGCCTTTTTTTTTAAATAAAAATGCTAAACTGTGTCTTGCCAACACTTTAGCTCATTTGCCTTTAAACAAGAGTTCTTGAACCTTTGTGAAAATATTTTTTACTAATAAAAAAACACTTGGGACATGGCTAATATTCGAAGACAAACAATGAAGTTGTGGGGCTTCATTTATTGAACAAATGCTATATTTATCTTTCATCCAAAGATAAATATGTATAGAAATTATGTTGATCCAAACATACCTTCCTGGTTAATACCTTCATTCCCTGGTGAATACCTTCATTCCCTGGTGAATACCTTCATTGGTGAATACCTTCATTCCCTGGTTAATACCTTCATTCCCTGGTGAATACCTTTATTCCCTGGTGAATACCTTCATTCCCTGGTGAATACCTTCATTGGTGAATACCTTCATTCCCTGGTGAATACCTTCATTCCCTGGTGAATACCTTCATTCATTTTCTGACAAAGGCAGAAAACATTTTTATCTTATATCTTCATTTACTAATTGAAGGAATAAAATATTTTACATTTTATTTTTCCCATACGAATTACATATTAAAGGATACGAAAGGTCATAATATTACTGATAAAAGTCATGAATGATTTATAAAAGTCACAATCTGCTTTAACACGGTTTTGATTATAGGGCTAAATTGGCACTAAATCTCAATGACATCTTTTACAGGGATCACTATAGGGGGAGATTTGGGGAGATTCTCTCATTGTTTTTCTCAAATATCTCATCAACATTTTTTAAATTGGGCAAATCTCATTACTTTTTACCAATTTCCAGTCAACAAGTTATGATTTTTTTTTATCTCCAGATGGTTTTGGGATAGAGCACTCCCTGCAACTAAAGAAGATGTCCGACATATTATATACCGTTAAACAACATTCAATCCAACGTAATATATCTATACTTTTGTATATATCTTCCTGATTCATATGTAGTTACAATAGTTTTGCGCTGACCCCTCAATATACAGTGTAAGAAATGATCTGTTTGTCCGAAATCATTGACCGTTTCAATTTGTTTTTAGAACTATAGTACTACAATTGATTCCGGTTATTTGCATAGCCAATTTGTCGAGAAAATATAAGCAATTAACCGGAGTATTCGAACTGACGAAACTGCAAACTGAAATCCTACACATGTTTGTTTCTACTTTCGTTTTCTCATTTCTTTTACTTTGCCTCAGGAAACTCCATAAAAGCGAGTTGATTCTGTCTTACATGTCTTAGATGATGTTTATGTGATGAATAGTGTTCATATCTGTGTTGCTATTACGATAATTTGAAGATTTAATGCTATATTTATGTTTTAAATGACCTCGAAATATTTGATTTTGCATATACTAAACATGTCATAATTATGTCCATCTAAGGTTTGTTTTATATGTGAATAGCACAGATGTGAGATTACAAAAAAACAACAACAAAAAAACAAACATTACTTTTAGTATTTTATTTTTTTTAAAAACGATACATGTAATAAACAATGAGATAATTGAATTGAATTGAATGTTGTTTAATGGCTCATCAACACAGTATATATAGGTTATTTAGAGCCGCCCCAGAGAGAGGGGAAGGATACATAGGAATCTGGGAACCTGCCCTACTCTTATTATCGAATAGATTCCTGTGGTTCTTTTACGTGCTCGGAGGATAGACCAATACACGGGACCGCCCGGTTTAGTCCCCATCCAACGGACGAGGCTGAGGGAAAGTGTCTTGCCCAAGAACACACCGACGGAACTCAGTGGCACCACGGAGGATTGAACCCGGGGCCTCCGGTTACAAATCCGCCGCGCTACCGACTGCGCCACGCCAGCCCTCTGACAATGAGATAAAGAATGAACACTTTATTTACAAGCATATTCATGCCATGCAATTTGACTCAACTGACACTACAAACTGAGAACAATAATCGAGCAATCGTTGTGTAAGTTTTATGGAAACCGCCAAACACTGCACAAACTGTCTCAGTTGTTGCTAATTAACACCTTTTTGTTATCAAATCAGCCACCATTTATTCCTGTATGCAGTTAGCCAGGTTTTCTGTATGCAATGAGCCGGAATTTGGCAATAAAGCTATTAAATTAAACAAAAAAATAAGCATTTTAACTGATATGCGATTAGACGGAGGAGATTGGTCCCTATTGCAAATGGCTGATGCTGATTAAAAAATAATTGACTGGTTCATGTTTTTGGTTCAAAACAAAAGATGACAATAATGAACCCATGTGTTTTAGACAATAAGTTTGCAGTAAATTTGTTATTTGTGGTTATAAATATAAGCTGTGACAAAGGGTTGTGTGAAAGATTTAAAATTAATTTAGTTATCATGCTCTTGGTGAAAATGTACACTTTCTACAGCAAGTTTTGTTCATGTCTGAGTATAAGAATCCTCGCTTAGTTGCATATTTTCTCTTGACAGATATGTTATGCAAATTAATGAAGTCGACCATCAGTAGATAGCGTGACTCACAATTACAGGCTTGCATTAGGTCATGCAATTTTCATTTTTAGGCCTATAAATCCTGAACCACTTGAGATGAAGGAACGTAAATTGATGTGTTTGTTTACCATCTATAGACTACACCGAATTACAAGCCATGATATTTTTACTTCCATCTTGGGAAATAGAAGGAAACAAGCTACCGTATTTCCCCTAATAGTAGCCCTTTTTTAGCTCTACTGGTCAAAGGCTGTCAATCAGTATGCCATGTTTAGGAGCCATGTTCGTCTGTAGAATATTTGATTTACAGAATCTGTATGCAATGGCTAGGGGCCATGTTTATCAGTAGAACATTTGATTGACAGAATCCTTATGCCATGTTTAAGAGTCATGTTTATCAGTAGAACATTTGATTGACAGAATCCTTATGCCATGTTTAAGAGTCATGTTTATCAGTAGAACATTTGATTGACAGAATCCGTATGCCATGTTTAAGAGTCATGTTTATCAGTAGAACATTTGATTGACAGAATCCGTATGCCATGTTTAAGAGTCATGTTTATCAGTAGAACATTTGATTGACAGAATCCGTATGCCATGTTTAGGAGTCAGTAGAACATCGTCAGAGCCTGTTGGACCTCTTGTTAATTATGATATTGTTTTTGCTGTGTCTGTGCATCCATTCGTCCATCTGCACGTCTGTCACAAATGCTGTCACCGCTACTCCTCCTAAACCGCTTGTTGGATTTTGCCAAAAATTTACAGGAAGCATCGGTATAATGTCTAGTGGTGCATATCTTGTTTATGTTGCGGTTCGATGATTTTTGACGGAGTTATGGCCCTTTGACGTTTTCACTTTAAATTTGTTGTCGCCACCACTCCTCTTAAACCGCTGGTTGGATTTTGCCGAAATTTTACAGGAAGCATTCTTATGTCTAGTTTCACCTTTCTTGTTTGTGTTCCGGTTCGATGATTTTTGTTGGAGTTATGGCCCTTTGAAATGTTCATTTTAAATTTGTTGTTGCCACTACGGCTCTTAATCTGCTTGTTGGATTTGACAGGAGTTGGCACGAAGCATCGGTATGATGCCTTGTTGTGCGTTTGTGTTCCGGTTTGATGATTTTTGACGGAGTTATGGCCCTCAGACAATTTAAGTTTAAATTGTTGTCGCCGCTGCTCCTCCTAAATCGCTTGTTGAATTTTGATGAAACTTGCTAGGAAGCATCGGTATGATGTCTAGTTTTGCAGATCCCTTGTATGTTTTTTTTATCCAAAAATATTCCCTATCTACTTCCAAACATATTTTAAAAAGGTTGCGCCTTATCCACTATCAAACTTATTTTAACTAGGTTGTGCAGTGGGGAGCGACATCTGTTTTTAGCTCTACTGATCAGAGATCAGCAGAGCTTATGCCGTGGTGCGGCGTCCGTCGTCCGTCCGTCCGTCTGTCTGTCCGTAAACTTTTATTTGTAGCGACAACTCCTCTGAAACTACTGGATGGATATTCATGAAACTTTACAGAAATGTTGCCCATAAAGTCTAGTTGATCCTAGCAAAAATTCATGTTGATGTGAAATCCAAGATGGCCGCCAAAGCTAAAAATAGAGTTTTAAAATACAAGTTTGTAGCGACTTCTTGAAAACTATAAGTGATATTGATATGGGACTTTCTCTAAAATGATCAGCATGACATGATGTTGAACCTTGTCAAAAATCGTTTTGATTCAACGTTAAACATGGCTGCCGCTGCATCTTTGTTTACATAGAGTTATATAGTAAAAACTTGTAGCGACTACTCCTCTGAAACTACTTGACGGATTGTCATGAAACTTTACAGGAATGTTGCTCTTGATGTCTAATTGATCTTAGCAAAATTTCAGATCTGCCAGAAATTCAAGATGGCCGTCACAGCTAAAAATAGATTTTTAGCTCTACTGATCAGAGATCAGCAGAGCTTATGCCGTGGTGCGGCGTCCGTCGTCCGTCTGTCCGTCTGTCCGTAAACTTTTTTTTGTAGCGACTTCTCCTCTAAAACTACTGAAAGGATTTTCATGAAACTTTACAGAAATGTTGCCCATGAAGTCTAGTTGATCCTAGCAAA
Source organism: Cyrtodaria siliqua (assembly GCA_037043455.1). Lineage (NCBI taxonomy): Eukaryota > Metazoa > Mollusca > Bivalvia > Adapedonta > Hiatellidae > Cyrtodaria > Cyrtodaria siliqua. The sequence goes on along the minus strand of JAWPHD010006606.1, from coordinate 91,813 downwards.
AATTCATGTTGATGTGAAATCCAAGATGGCCACCAGATCTAAAAATAGGTTTTTAAAAAACAAGTTTGTAGTGACTTCTTCATGAAAACTATAAGTGATATTGATATGGGACTTTTTCTAAAATGATCAGCATGACATGATGTTGGTCCTTGTCGAAAATCGTTTTGATTCGACGTTAAACATGGCTGCCAGCGGCCATCTTTGTTTACATAGAGTTATATAATGAAAACTTGTAGCGACTACTCCTCTGAAACTACTTGACGGATTTTCATGAAACTTCACAGGAATGTTGCTCTTGATGTCTAATTGATCCTAGCAAAATTTCAGGTCGGCCGGAAATTCAAGATGGCCGCCACGGCTAAAAATAAAATTTCAAAATACAAGTTTGTAGCGACTACTTCTTGAAAACTATAAGTGATATTGATATGGGACTTTTACTTAAATGATCAGCATGACATGATGTTGGTCCTTGTCAAAAATCGTTCTGATTCAACGTTAAACATGGCTGCCAGCGGCCATCTTTGTTTACATACAGTTATATAGTAAAAACTTGTAGCGACTACTCCTTTGAAACTACTTGACAGATTTTCATGAAACTTTACAGGAATGTTGCTCTTAATGTCTAATTGATCCTAGCAAAATTTCAGATCGGCCAGAAATTCAAGATGGCCGCCACAGCTAAAAATAGATTTTTAAAAAAGAAGTTTGTAGCGACTACGTCTTGAAAACTATAAGTGATATTGATATGGGACTTTTTGTAAAATGATCAGCATGACATGATGGTTATCAGAGTCAAACATTATTTTGATTCGACGTTAAACATGGCTGCCAGTGGCCATCTTTGTTTACATAGAGTTATATGATGAAAACTTGTTGCGACCACTCCTCTGAAACTACTTGACGGATTTTCATGAAACTTCACAGGAATGTTGCTCTTGATGTCTTATTGATCCTAGCAAAATTTCAGGTCGCCCGGAACTTCAAGATGGCTGCCATGGCTAAAAATAGATTTTCAAAATACAAGTTTGTAGCGACTACTACTTGAAGACTATAAGTGATATTGATATTGGACTTTTTGTGAAATGATCAGCATGACATGATGTTGGTCCTTGTCAAAAATTGTTTTGATTCAATGTTAAACATGGCTGCCAGCAGCCATCTTTGTTTACATAGAGTTATATAGTAAAAACTTGTAGCGACTAATCCTTTGAAACTACTTGGCAGATTTTCATGAAACTTTACAGGAATGTTGCTCTTAATGTTTAATTGATCCTAGCAAAATTTTAGATCGGCCAGAAATTCAAGATGGCCGCCATAGCTAAAATTAGATTTTTTAAAAAAGAAGTTTGTAGCGACTACGTCTTGAAAACTATAAGTGATATTGATATGGGACTTTTTGTAAAATGATCAGCATGACATGATGGTTATCAGAGTCAAACATTATTTTGATTCGACGTTAAACATGGCTGTCAGCGTCCATCTTTGTTTACATAGAGTTATATAATGAAAACTTGTAGCGACTATTCCTGTGAAACTACTTGACGGATTTTCATGAAACTTCACAGGAATGTTGCTCTTGATGTCTAATTGATCCTAGCAAAATTTCAGGTCGGCCGGAAATTCAAGATGGCCGCCACGGCTAAAAATAATTTTTCAAAAAACAAGTTTGTAGCGACTACTTCCTGAAATCAAAATCAATCAGTAGAGCTTCAAGGTCATTGACCTCTTGTTAGAAAATAAGTTTGTAGCGACTACTTCTTGAAAACTATGAGTGATATTGATATGGGACTTTTTCTAAAATGATCAGCATGACATGATGTTGATCCTTGTGGAAAATTATTTTGATTCGACATTAAACATGGCTGCCAGTGGCCATCTTCCGTTACATAGAGTTATATAGTAAAAACTTGTAGCGACTACTCCTCTGAAACAACTTGACAGATGTTCATGAAACTTCACAGGAATGTTGCTCTTGATTTCTTGTTGATCCTAGAAAAATTTCAGGTCGGCCGAAAATTCAAGATGGCCGCCACAGCTAAAAATAGATTTAAAATAAATAAGTTTGTAGCGACTACTTCTTCAAAAATATAAGAGATATTGATATGGGACTTTTTCTAAAATGATCAGTATGACATGATGTTGTCCTTGTCGAAAATCATTTTGATTTGACGTTAAACGTGGCTACCAGTGGCCATCTTTGTTTACATAGAGTTATATAATGAAAACTTGTAGCGACTACTCCTCTGAAACTACTTGACGGATTTTCATGAAACTTCACAGGAATGTTGCTCTTAATGTCTAATTGATCCTAGCAAAATTTCAGGTCGGCCGGAAATTCAAGATGGCCGCCACGGTTAAAAATAGATTTTCAAAAAACAAGTCTGTAGCGACTAATTCCTGAAATCAAAATCAATCAGTAGAGCTTCAAGGTCATTGACCTCTTGTTCTCAAAAAAAACTCTAGATTAAGAAATGGTTAATATTTTCAAGAAGGCCATGATATTATGCCATATGTGCTCAATATCAAATTTTCATCGCCTACTTCCAGTTTAATGGGAAATTCTTCATATAAATTTCTATAAAAATTGGTAAATTTAGTAGTAGCAGATGACAATGGTTGTAACACTATATTGTTTTGTATTTCATTTCTTTTTAAAGAATATATTTCAAAGTACTTACTAGATATCTCACAAATATACACATGGTGCCATTATTTGTTCTTTGGGATTTATATATTTGATTTTTTTTTAGAAAATAAAATGAAACATAAACTCAGTGGATTCAGTTATATTGAAGGCTTAGTCTTCACTCTGTTTTGAGAGCCTCTGTTGCCAGGATGGTAAAGACGCTGCGTTTGAAACCTTCAAGTGTTGATTGTTACAGGTGGTGGGAGGTACACTGTACTGGTTCTACTCTGGATGAAGTGGGTGGACTGCCTCAACAACGAAAAAGATCGACTGTCATATATAGCCTAAAATGTGCTGAAAATGATGTAAAACTCCATTCAGCCAAGCATCATTTTCTATTGATTGTTCTAATATTCAGTTTTAGCTCTGCCCTTAATTGTCCATAGGTCAGCCTCCAATGTATTTTAGAGTTACAGTTATTTATGGGACCGTATAATCCCTAATAAACACCCCTCCTAATACACCCCCACCCCCACTCTCAATTAAGCGGTGTTTATTCGGGATTATACTGTATTTTATATGCTATTCTTACAGTTGTTAATACAAGTGTTTTTTTTAGTTGGCTCATATAAGCTTGATTGACCAATCGAAACTACGTAAATTGTCTTTAAATAAACTTTATAACAGTGACTTGGCAGTATTCTTGTATTTTGCCATCTTTTTTTTTTTCTGGTGAAAGGTCAGCAATGCATTACAATTAATTTTGACTGTGTTTTGTCCTGTAAGGTGGCAACTCAACCTTAATAGTAAATGTTTTCTTTAATATGACTTGCTTTTTATTTGTGATCAACACTGAACATGTTTTGCTTTATCATATAGAGAACACTTCCTTTGAACTTCTTAAAAGGTCTATTCTGAACCAATAATGCATTTTCATTTTTCAGATGGAAATTGAATCATTGAGATTAAATTGACTCCGTGAGATGGAAATCAACTCTGTAATAACATTTAAATATCGTGCAAGGTTGCAACTGAGGATTTACTGAACATTATGAAATCTTTAATAATCTATAACTTTTTTATAATTTCTTTTTCAGACGGAAGTTGAAATAAAGGCCAAAGATGACCGCTACTTCGTTCTCACCTTTGTCCTGTGTGGTTGCATTGCCGGCATTCTACTTGCTGTTGTTGTCATATACCTGATCAGACGTAACACTCGGTCCAAGGAGAAACTTCAGCAAATAGCCTCTGCGCCCGAGGGAAATGAGGCTGCATCTAAAGATTATCAGGTATGTCAGATTTTAAGTTTCTGAGCCCATGTTTGATAGCCTTTGAAACCAAAGCCAGATTTTTTTTTGTTTTTTTACCGTTTTCAGACCTTCCGACCCTAACTTTTGTAAAAAATTAAAAAAAAAAAGAAGTTTTTTGTGTTAAAACACTCACACAAAATTGATCAGAAAAATAACCTGTATCCTTATTTTGGTCCTGCAGTCCAGCATTTCGGACAATGGTACGATCATGTTTAAAATTTAAGGTAAAATTAGAAGATTATTTTATATATTTTCTGTCAATGTTATGTTAACACCATTACAAGATACAAACTTGCAAAGTTTCAGAATTATTTTTTTCCCTCCTCCTCCTGTGAAATGTTTTCCCGAGGCAAATGAGGCTGCATTTAAAGACTGTTGTGTTGGTAAGATAACCGCTAAACCCACTGGAAATCACGAATGTTAGATAACCTCTAAACGCATTGGAAATCACGAATGTTAGATAGCCTCTAAACCCATTGGAAATCATGAATGTTAGATAGCCTCTAAACCCAACGAATTCACGAATGTTAGCTAGCCTCTAAACCCAATCGAAATCATGAATGTTAAATAGCCTCTAAACCCATTGGAAATCACAAATGTTAGATAGCCTCTAAACCTATTAGAAATCATGAATGTTAGATAGCCTCTAAACCTATGGGAAATGAGGCTGCATCTAAAGAGACAGGTATGTCAGGTTTCACGACACCAGACAGAACAGAATTTGCTTCTGAGAAACATCAGCTAGACAGATAGTTTAGTGAGGCGAATGCTTGTAATAAATATCAGGTATGGTTATGGAATTCTACATCAGTGCACAATTATAATTGATGACTGTTGTCTAGCCATACTGTAATACTGTTCTGTAATATTTTAAAAATAAACGCAGCTGCTGTAAAACAAGAAAAAGATTCTTCAAAGTTCAATACATTTCCAATCTTTTGTATCCAAAAAGAAAAAGAAACAATAAAAAAATGTTTTCGATGTTTTGTATAACCTCAAAATTTGTTGCTTCTTTTTTGTTTTTTGAATTTTATAAGAGCACCCCTTTGCATTTTGATATATAAATCTAGGTCAGAGTCACTGAGTTGATATGTAAATCTGAGTCATAGAGTTATTTAGTTCATTTATAAATCTGAGTCAGTCACCGAGTTCATTTATAAATCTGAGACACAGAGTCACTAAGTTCATTTACAAATCTGAGACACGGAGTCACTGGGTTGATATATAAATCCGAGACACAGAGTCACTGAGTTCATTTCGAGACAGAGTCACTGAGTTGATATATAAATCTGAGACACATAGTCACTAAGTTCATTTACAAATCTGAGACACGGAGTCACTGGGTTGGTATATAAATCTGAGACACAGAGTCACTAAGTTCATTTACAAATCTGAGACACAGAGTCACTGAGTTGATATATAAATCTGAGACGCAGAGTCATTCAGTTCATTTCGTGACAGAGTCACTGAGTTGATATATAAATCTGAGACACATAGTCACTGTGTTGATATATAAATCTGAGACACAGAGTTACTGAGTTCATTTATAAATCTGAGACACAGAGTCACTGAGTTCATTTTGAGACAGAGTCGCTGAGTTGATATATAAATCTGAGACACAAAGTCACTGAGGCTGTTCATTTATAAATCTGAGACATAGAGTCACTAAGTCACCAAGCTGATATATAAATATGACTCACTAAGTCTCTGAGATATACAAATCTGATACACAGAGTTGCTGAGTTCATTTATAAATCTGAGACACAGAGTTACTGATTTGATATATAAATGAGTCGCCATGTCATTCGAAACCATTCAGATCTGCCATATGAGGCTTAAAACCCATCACCTCAATCTAATATCTCTGCTTATAATGGCAGTCAGAGGAAAAAGAAGTGAATAAAACAGTCGTAAAGCCTAATAAAACCCTGAGTTCTGGCAGCTATTGGTTAATATGAGCCAATATATAGTTAAGTGCTTTGCACATATGATGAGAATAGGACCCATCTGGGCAAGCAGTACAGCTTTACCATGTAATGAAACACATGGATTGGGAACCATCTGGGAAAGCAGAACAGATTTACTGTGAAATGGAACACTGAGATTGGGAACTGTTCCAGTGGGGGTGGGAGGTGGAGGAGATTGGGAACCATATGGGACAGCAATACAGTGGAATGAAACACAGGATTTGGAACCATCTGGGACAGCAGTACAGTGGAATAAAACACAGGATTGGAAACCATCAGGGACAACAATACAGTGGAATGAAATTCAGTTGGGAACTATAATCTGAGAAAGCAATACAGTGGATAGAAACACAGGATTGGGAACCGTCTAGGAAAGCAATACAGTGGACTGAAATGAAGGATTGGGAACCAAATGAGAAAGCAATACAGTGGAACGAAACACGGGATTGGGAACCATCTGGGAAAGCAATACAGTGGAACGAAACACAGGATTGGGAACCATCTGGAAAAGCAATACAGTGGAACGAAACACAGGATTGGGAATCATCTGGGAAAGCAATACAGTGGAACGAAACACAGGAACCATCTGGAAAAGCAATACAGTGGAACGAAACACAGGATTTGGAACCATCTGGAAAAGCAATACAGTGGAACGAAACACAGGATTGGGAACCATCTTGGAAAGCAATACAGTGGAACGAAACACAGGATTGGGAACCATCTGGGAAAGCGATACAGTGGAACGAAACACAGGATTGGGAACCATCTGGGAAAGCAATACAGTGGAACGAAACAGGGGATTGGGAACCATCTGGGAAAGCAATAAAGTGGAACGAAACACGGGATTAGGAACCATCTGGGAAAGCAATTCAGTGGAATGAAGCACAGGATTGGGACAAACCCCCTGGATCTGGCTGTGATGTGGGGTATTTGAAAGCCCAACTCCTGTCCAGTTAGTTAAAATTGCCTTGTGTATATGATTGTACAACGTACAAGCCTTGAAGCATAATGAAATTCGACCAACATATGCATCCCAAGGCATAATGAATTTGACCAGCATATGTGAAAACACACCAGCGATTATGTGGGTGTTAAATTGTATTGCTGAGTAATTTACTATGATAGTAATAAGTGCATACTTTGAAATTGAAGGATATTAATGGACAAATGCAAATACGGATTGTCTCTGAATTCCTAAACTTGGTGTATAGCATTCAATTAAAGTCACATGCGGTAGATAAACAAAAGTCACACATTTTAATACCGGGTAGGGCCAACCGTTTTACTGTTCCTAGGAAATCATCCCGATGTCACGTTATTCCAGCAAGACAATGTCACTTGTTATTCCAGCAAGACAATGTCACTTTGTTATTCCAGCAAGACAATGTCACTTGTTATTCCAGCAAGACAATGTCACTTGTCATTCTAGCTATTAACCTGTTGACTATAGTCCGTATTAAAATGTGTGACTTTTGTTTTTCTATCCGTGTGACTTTAATTAAACATACGCCATGTTTAGGAATTCTGAGACATCAGTGTTTGCATTTGTTAATATCCTTCAATTTGAAAATATGCACTTAGGCCAAACAAACAAATATGTGTGGTTCAGGTAACCCGACCAACCCTATTTTAAGGGGCCGACCTTAAAACTTTTTATGCAATTTTGTTGATAATGCAAAAAAATCGAACTCAAGGTATAGTATTAAATTCATTATCAGAATTGAATTCATTATTGAGAAGGGGGGGAAAAAAAAAGCCTACCTACCTAACCTATTTTTTTTGCCAGTGTTCCCTGAACCACGCATATTTTTTTGTTTGGCCTTATAATAATAAATTACTTCAACAATATGTTTTCATTGACCAAAAGTATATTATATAGAACTGTCAATCTGAATAAAATTCAGGGCGCGAAAATTCCACTTATCCGCTTGCCATAACGAGTGCTCATTGATGCTGGACGAGTAAAAATTCAGATAAATTCTTTAAACATTTATCCATTTGACCATTCAAATATTAAAAAAGACGAATAACTGAGAAACAAATTTTCCTGCCCTGAAATCATCAGCGTAGCTACTATTAGGCCATATAGGCATCAACATGAAAAATTAAAAAATGAAGAAAAGTCCTAAAATGCAATAAAAAATGAAGCCAGATGGGGTGGGGGTTAAGGGTCAACATTTGATTCTTATTTTATTTTACAGTCTAGGAAATTTAACTTATCAAATGTCGAATGTTAATTCTCAAATTTGTCAAACAAATACTTCTTTAAATACCACACAAAGGCTCTGTCAGATATACGCCTAAACGCACCATTGCATAGCTAAGTTTTTAAAAAATCCCGGGCTGGTTTGTCGGGCCTATAGATGCATTTCAGGTCAGCTACGCCCCCGGAAATGTATGGAAAGTAATCGACTGTTTTACAAGGACATTGTAGATCTAGCTGAGCTCAGTCTGATATAATACAGCTGCAGTGTAATAATGCGGGCTTAGTGGAAGCTGTTTCAATCTTTTTAGTGTAATTGTTCAACCTTAATAAGAATTAATGTCAATAGTGTCTGTAGTTTAGAGTCTGTAGAGTTTAGCCCATTAATTAAGTTGCAGCTACACTGTCTGGTGTTTGATTAGGTTAATTAATAGTTGTTGCACTGCACTGGCCATTAATTAAATTGTAGCTACACTGTCTGATGTTTGATTAGGTTAATTAATAGTTGTTGCACTGCACTGGCCATTAATTAAATTGTAGCTACACTGTCTGATGTTTGATTAGGTTAATTAATAGTTGTTTCACTGCACTGGCCATTAATTAAATTGTAGCTACACTGTCTGATGTTTGATTCAGTTAGTTAATAGTTGTTTCACTGTCCATTAATAGTTGTTGCACTGTCCATTAATAGTTGTTTCACTGTCCATTATTAGTTGTTGCAATGTCCATTAATAGTTGTTGCACTGTCCATTAATAGTTGTTGCACTGTCCATTACTAGTTGTTGCAATGTCCATTAATAGTTGTTGCACTGTCCATTAATAGTTGTTGCACTGTCCATTACTAGTTGTTGCACTGTCCATTAATAGTTGTTGCACTGTCCATTAATAGTTGTTGCGCTGTCCATTAATAGTTGTTGCACTGTCCATTACTAGTTGTTGCACTGTCCATTAATAGTTGTTGCACTGTCCATTAATAGTTGTTGCGCTGTCCATTAATAGTTGTTGCGCTGGCCATTAATAGTTGTTGCACTGTCCATTTATAGTTGTTGCACTGTCCATTAATAGTTGTTGCACTGTCCATTAATAGTTGTTGCACTGTCCATAAATAGTTGTTGCACTGTCCATTAATAGTTGTTGCACTGTCCATTACTAGTTGTTGCAATGTCCATTAATAGTTGTTGCACTGTCCATTAATAGTTGTTGCACTGTCCATTACTAGTTGTTGCACTGTCCATTAATAGTTGTTGCACTGTCCATTAATAGTTGTTGCGCTGTCCATTAATAGTTGTTGCGCTGGCCATTAATAGTTGTTGCACTGTCCATTAATAGTTGTTGCACTGTCCATTAATAGTTGTTGCACTGTCCATTATTAGTTGTTGCAATGTCCATTAATAGTTGTTGCACTGTCCATTAATAGTTGTTGCACTGTCCATTACTAGTTGTTGCACTGTCCATTAATAGTTGTTGCACTGTCCATTAATAGTTGTTGCGCTGTCCATTAATAGTTGTTGCGCTGGCCATTAATAGTTGTTGCACTGTCCATTTATAGTTGTTGCACTGTCCATTAATAGTTGTTGCACTGTCCATTAATAGTTGTTGCACTGTCCATTAATAGTTGTTGCACTGTCCATTAATAGTTGTTGCACTGTCCGTTAATAGTTGTTGCACTGTCCATTAATAGTTGTTGCACTGTCCATTAATAGTTGTTGCACTGTCCGTTAATAGTTGTTGCACTGTCCATTAATAGTTGTTGCACTGTCCATTAATAGTTGTTGCACTGTCCATTATTAGTTGTTGCACAGTCCATTAATAGTTGTTGCACTATCCATTAATAGTTGTTGCACTGTCCATTAATAGTTGTTGCACTGTCCATTAATAGTTGTTGCACTGTCCATTAATAGTTGTTGCACTGGCCATTAATAGTTGTTGTTGCACTGTCCATTAATAGTTGTTGCACTGTCCATTAATAGTTGTTGCACTGTCCATTAATAGTTGTTGCACTGTCCATTAATAGTTGTTGCACTGTCCATTAATAGTTGTTGCACTGTCCATTAATAGTTGTTGCACTGTCCGTTAATAGTTGTTGCACTGTCCATTAATAGTTGTTGCACTGTCCATTAATAGTTGTTGGGCTGTCTGTTGTTTGATTCCTTTAATTTTGCAGACTTTTCTGTACTAGTCATGGAACTGTAAAGTACCATATAAGCCTAATTTTGAAGTATGTCCCTCTACATCACCCATTGTTGATTGCCTAATTTATTACAGAATTATTGCCCTTTGTTTGACTAAGAATATTGCCCTTTGTTTGACTAAGAATAGCCCAGTGTGGTTCCGGGGGCCCCGTTTGGTTACAGGGCAAACAATAGGGCCACTGCAGATCCCGTTGGAGGGGAAGGCAGAGGGGTTCAACCCTCCAAATTCATGTTCATTTCATCATTTTTTGTTCATGCTCATTAAAGGTCTTCATCATGACCCCTGCATTGTTTCAGGTGCCATCTCACTCTTATCACTAGAGCAGTGGCAGGAAAACTATAACGTGGCTCCAGCGTAAACTCTGCAGTTCAGGGTGAGAAGGTTCTAGGCCCGTTCTCCATATTTTATCTCGATGCACATGGAGGATTAGCCTGGCATATTCATTCCTGTTAGGCGTCATATAACCGTTCATGTGTTGGTGCACTTAAAACCCCAATTCAATTCAATTGACTAAGAATAAAAAAAAAGCGGGGGTATTTAGCACCTTCAGCGATAGTTAGCTCTACTGATCAGAGATCAGCAGAGCTTATGCCGTGGTGCGGCGTCCGTCGTCCGTCTGTCCGTCTGTCCGTAAACTTTTATTTGTAGCGACTTCACAGCTGAAACTACTGGATGGATATTCATGAAACTTTACAGAAATGTTGCCCATAAAGTCTAGTTGATCCTAGCAAAAATTCATGTTGATGTGAAATCCAAGATGGCCGCCAAAGCTAAAAATAGAGATTTAAAATACAAGTTTGTAGCGACTTCGTCTTGAAAACTATAAGTGATATTGATATGGGACTTTTTCTAAAATGATCAGCATGACATGATGTTGATCCTAGTCAAAAATCGTTTTGATTCAACGCTAAACATGGCTGCCAGTGGCCATCTTTGTTTACATAGAGTTATATAGTAAAAACTTGTAGCGAATACTTCTCTGAAACTACTTGGCGGATTGTCATGAAACTTTACAGGAATGTTGCTCTTGATGTCTAATTGATCCTAGAAAAATTTCAGGTCGGCCGGAAATTCAAGATGGCCGTCACAGCTAAAAATAGATTTTTAAAAAATAAGTTTGTAGCGACTACTTCTTGAAAACTATAAGTGATATTGATATGGGACTTTTTCTAAAATGATCAGCATTACATGATGTTGATCCTAGGCAAAAATCGTTTTGATTTAACGTTAAACATGGCTGCCAGCGGCCATCTTTGTTTACATAGAGTTATATAGTAAAAACTTGTAGCGACTACTCCTCTGAAACTACTTGGCGGATTGTCATGAAACTTTACAGGAATGTTGCTCTTGATGTCTAATTGATCCTATCAAAATTTCAGGTCGGCCGGAAATTCAAGATGGCCGTCACAGCTAAAAATAGATTTTTAGCTTTACTGATCAGAGATCAGCAGAGCTTATGCCGTGGTGCGGCGTCCGTCGTCCGTCCGTCCGTCTGTCCGTCCGTCCGTCCGTTAACTTTTATTTGTAGCGACTACTCCTCTGAAACTACTGGATGGATATTCATAAAACTTTACAGAAATGTTGCCCATGAAGTCTAGTTGTTGATCCTAGCAAAAATTCATGTTGATGTGAAATCCAAGATGGCCGCCAAAGCTAAAAATAGATTTTTTAAATTCAAGTTTGTAGCGACTACTTCTTGAAAACTATAAGTGATATTGATATGGGACTTTTTCTAAAATGATCAGCGACATGATGTTGGTCCTTGTCGAAAATCGTTTTGATTTGACGTTAAACATGTCTGCCAGCGGCCATCTTTGTTTACATAGAGTTATATAATGAAAACTTGTAGCGACTACTCCTCTGAAACTACTTGACGGATTTTCATGAAACTTCACAGGAATGTTGCTCTTGATGTCTAAATGATCCTAGCAAAATTTCAGGTCGGCCGGAAATTCAAGATGGCCGCCACGGCTAAAAATAAATTTTCAAAATACAAGTTTGTAGCGACTACTTCTTGAAAACTATAAGTGATATTGATATGGGACTTTTTCTAAAATGATCAACATGACATGATGTTGGTCCTTATCAAAAATCGTTTTGATTCGACGTTAAACGTGGCTGCCAGCGGCCATCTTTGGTTACATAGAGTTATATAGTAAAAACTTGTAGCGACTACTCCTCTGAAACTACTTGGCGGATTTTCATGAAACTTCACAGGAATGATGCTCTTAATGTCTAATTGATCCTAGCAAAATTTCAGATCGGCCAGAAATTCAAGATGGCTGCCACAGTTAAAAATAAGTTTGTAGCGACTACTTCTTGAAAACTATAAGTGATATTGATATGGGACTTTTTCTAAAATGATCAGCATGACATGATGGTTATCCGAGTCGAACATTATTTTGATTCGACATTTAACATGGCTGCCAGTGGCCATCTTTGTTTACATAGAGTTATATAATGAAAACTTGTAGCGACTACTCCTCTGAAACTACTTGACGGATTTTCATGAAACTTCACAGAAATGTTGCTCTTGATGTCTCATTGATCCTAGCAAAATTTCAGGTCGGCCGGAAATTCAAGATGGCCGCCATGGCTAAAAATAGATTTTCAAAATACAAGTTTGTAGCGACTACTTCTTGAAAACTATAAGTGATATTGATATGGGACTTTTTCTAAAATGATCAGCATGACATGATGGTTATTCAAGTCAAACATTATTTTGATTCGACGTTAAACATGGCTGCCAGTGGCCATGTTTGTTTACATAGAGTTATATGATGAAAACTTGTAGCGACTACTCCTCTGAAACTACTTGACGGATTTTCATAAAACTTCACAGGAATGTTGCTCTTGATGTCTAATTGATCCTAGCAAAATTTCAGGTCGGCCAGAAATTCAAGATGGCCGCCATGGCTAAAAATAGATTTTCAAAATACAACATTGTAGCGACTACTTCTTGAAAACTATAAGTGATATTGATATGGGACTTTTTCTAAAATGATCAGCATGACATGATGGTTATTCAAGTCGAACATTATTTTGATTCGACGTTAAACATGGCTGCCAGTGGCCATGTTTGTTTACATAGAGTTATATAATGAACACTTGTAGCGACTACTCCTCTGAAACTACTTGACGGATTTTCATAAAACTTCACAGGAATGTTGCTCTTGATGTCTAATTGATCCTAGCAAAATTTCAGGTCGGCCGGAAATTCAAGATGGCCACCACGGCTAAAAATAGATTTTCAAAAAACCAGTTTGTAGCGACTACTTCCTGAAATCAAAATCAATCAGTAGAGCTTCAAGGTCATTGACCTCTTGTTAAAAAATAAGTTTGTAGCGACTACTTCTTGAAAATTATAAGTGATATTGATATGGGACTTTTTCTAAAATGATCAGCATGACATGATGTAGATCCTTGTGGAAAATTATTTTGATTCGACGTTAAACATGGCTGCCAGTGGCCATCTTTGGTTACATAGAGTTATATAGTAAAAACTTGTAGCGACTACTCCTCTGAAACTACTTGACGGATGTTCATGAAACTTCACAGGAATGTTGCTCTTGATGTCTAGTTGATCCTTGAAAAATTTCAGGTCGGCCGGAAATTCAAGATGGCCGCCACAGCTAAAAATAGATTTAAAATAAATAAGTTTGTAGTGACTACTTCTTCAAAACAATAAGAGATATTGATATGGGACTTTTTCTAAAATGATCAGTATGACATGATGTTGGTCCTTGTCGAAAATCGTTTTGATTTGACCTTAAACATGGCTGCTTTGTTTACATAGAGTTATATAATGAAAACTTGTAGCGACTACTTCTTTGAAACTACCTGACGGATTTTCATGAAACTTCACAGGAATGTTGCTCTTAATGTCTTATTGATCTTAGCAAAATTTCAGGTCGGCCGGAAATTCAAGATGGCCGCCACGGTTAAAAATAGATTTTCTAAAAACAAGTCTGTAGCGACTACTTCCTGAAATCAAAATCAATCAGTAGAGCTTCAAGGTCATTGACCTCTTGTTTTAGTTTATTCTCTCTATACCAAAGGCTCAATCTTTTGGCATTCGTGCTTTATGTTGGGTGCCATATGTAACCGGGGTCAACATATGTAATCAACAACATGCAATATGCAAACACATTTTGCCTTTAACTATAATTATCACATAACATGGTGTGGTATAATTATCACATAACATGGTGTGGGAGTGGTATAACACCATTCTATATTTTCGATATACCACTAGTTATATAAGTATGCAAGTGAGCCTAGTATGCGCTGTCAAAACAATCAATAATGACTATGATCTAATTCCTACGGTTTATGTCGGTTTTGCGTGTTAAAGCGACAGTCAAAATGCAATAAAAGTCTATATGTGAGCTCGCATTATATCATTTTGCCAACTCGTTTAATAAATTCAATAATGAATGAGTACTCATGTAAGATCCTCTATATATACAAATACTTATTACTAATGATTTGTTAATGTGTAATTACAAACAAAAAAACGTACAACACTGGATGCCGCTAGTTTAGTCCGTCTGTCCCTTTAATGAAAGCTTGCAAAAAATAAAATATTGGCCTATACAAATACGTGGTAATTGTGTAGTTGTCCTCCAGATACAATCGATGGCCAAACTGTCAGTTGGACATGGAATAAGTCTGTGACAATATGCATGGTGGAACAGCGTTCATGATAAACTCTTCTTCCTGAAAATCACTTGCAGCCATACGTCTGGGAGTTGGTGACGGGACCAACTGAATAATTCATCCGCATGTGTAGTTTGTGTCAGCAGTTTATATATACGCGATATTTTCGCTGATGAAATTGTATGATAAGGCAAAAAAAAAAAATAGGTGTATTTCCTATTGCATGCTCTAAAAAATAGGGTAGGTCAGTAGGCATTTTTTCCGCTACTTTATTATTTTTTTGAGCAAGATATTGTGAGATTCTACATGTATTTATCTCATAAACCCCATACAGGTTGATGATACAACTGAAAGATTCTCTGATGTCAGTTTACCTCGATATATTGTGATAAATCATTGTTCAGAACAAATTTAGTTCTTTAAATTAACCATATTTTTTTATTTATTTTTTTTTAAATTCTTTTTTTCATTAATTTTTTTATGGTCGGCCCCTTAAAAATAGGGTCGGTCGGGCCACCGGAAACACAGGTATTTTTTTTTTTTGGCCTAAGAAAGAAATCATTTACCTTTCCTAAACTGGAAAGAAGAATATAAACACTATTTTCGCTGAAGAAATTGTTTGATAAGAAAGAAAGCGGAAAAAAGAATTACAATACATATCTGACACAAAGTGGAAAGAAGAACTGCTTTACTTTTCCAAAAATTAAAAGCATTCAAATACAAATAAAGCCATGTTGTTGTTTTAGTATCCAAAAATCCTCCCAAAAACAATCAAAATTCAATTAAAAGATAAAATAATAAAAAAAATAAACGGCGTCGGTAATTTCCGTGGTTATTATCGGATTAACTCGTCAACACCGTTTTATCAATATACACTGATAGCAGTTTTCGGGACTTGTTAATTACTGTTCTGGCAACATTTTTCACAATATCTAAATCAAATTTTCAATTGGTTTGGTTTTGCCGTGTTTGTAAGATGTGTTCACTCAAAAATGGAAACGCCATTATACAAACAATTTTGTTGGTAGCCTGAAGGCATGATTAACAAATAAAAGCAATCAAAACTGGTGCGTCGATGACAGATCAGGAATAATCGGATGATCGGGAATAATCGTAAATTGCCGAATTTCTGCGGAGCAAACGAGAGCGCTAAAATTAAAATGGAGTCTATGACCAAGCGCTAATTCATCATTGCACTAATATGCCCGCAACCATCGAAAATCGTCTACTGCACTAAATTTTGACTAAGCTAAATAATCATTTCTCACAGTATAAAAAAATATTTATTTTATAAGAGTGCTCCCTTGTCATTCCATAGCGCCCGGGCATTTCTATTACATTACGTGGTTGAGTATTAACTTTCATCCCCCATCCAACACCCTCTCCAAGAAGTGAAAATGGGGTTAGCTGGGGTAATTTCGGCTTAAAAGTTTGCATATTGTAAAATTAAAACATTTAATAGGTAATTTTAAACAGGTTGTCGCAATTTTACCTCTACCGATCAAAGATCAGCAGAGCATATGCTGCGGTGCGGTTTCCGTCGTCCTTCTGTCCGTAAACTTTTTTTGTGGCGACTTCTCCTCTGAAACTAATGGATGGATTTTTATGAAACTTCATAGGAATATTGCTCTTGATCCTAGCTGATCCTAACAAAATTTCAGGCCGGCGGGAAATTCAAGATGAGCGCCACGGCTAAAAATAGATTTTTTGAAAACAAGTTTGTAGCAACTACTTCTTGAAAACTGTAAGTGATATTGATATGGGACTTTTTCTAAAATGATCAGCATGACATGATGTTGGTCCTTGTCGAAAATCATTTTGATTCGACTTTAAACATGGCTGCCAGCGGCTATCTTTGTTTACATAGAGTTATATAGTAAATTCTGTAGCGACTACTCCTCTGAAACTACTCAACAGATTTTCATGAAACTTCACAGGAATGTTGATCTGACTGTCAAAACCTATCAGTAAAGCTTCAAGGTCATTGACCTCTTGTTTGAGTAAAAAATGTTTTTAAAGGTGTTTTATTGTCGAAATATCTGTTATAAAATCCTGCTAATATAAACTTCCCCATCGCTTAATGGAATTAAGGCGGGATCATGTACTGAGGGGAAATGCAGTATCTAAGAAGTACTTCTTAGATCTCCGATAGAAATGATTCTATTGAAAACTATAAAAAGAAAATGTAGACAAATGGAAATTTTGATAAACTAGCAGCGTCCCATTTTCTTTGTAAATTGCACATTTATAAATCATTGTTAAAAATTATTTGAATAGTTCATAGCAAAATGTGTTAAATATCAGTATTATAAAATAATGAAAAAAATAATTAAAATCTCCACATTTTACTATTCTAATTAATTTATTTATTGTTTCGATTCTAACACAACAATAACCCCACTATTTATGCTATTGTTTGGCCACTATATATTATTTTGGAAGTCAAGGTAATCAGGCTGCTATGTTTACAGGCTGTTCCATTGGGCACCCCTTATGCAAAGTACTGCGTGGTACAGTATGTTTAAATACACTAGTAGTCACGTGACAAACATGTCATTGCTTACTTCATAAATTATAGCTTGCACTGTATGACGTCAAATGTTCTCAGTTTGTTCAAGATGCTTATTAATGTTATGTGTACTGATGCATATGATGGAATTATATTGGGGGTGTGCAAGGTTTGGGATCATGGCAAGTTTGTTGTAATTAAGATTTCATTAAAATTACTGTTGAGTTTGTCTTCGTGACGTTTATTTACCAAGTGACATCATATAACGTGGCGCTTCCAACGGATGAAATACATGCGGGGAATTAATGAAACAGCTGTTATCGTAAAATAACATACGGTTGTCTCCCTTCTTTGTGTATATGAAAGACTGTGCAGGTCATGTTAGAATTCTTGCTAAATACTTTTAACGATTGTCGTGTGTTCTATTAAGCCACACTGATCCATCTGAAGTAGAAAAGCTTTTTAAAAAAATAAAAATTAACAAATACTCAGTGACAAGTTCTTAATTTTCTCATGAAAAAAAAACAACCTTTCATCAAAATTGACATTTGGAATTTCTTTCTGAAGTTCGGTATCATGACAATGCTACAAAATTTTCTTAGAAATAACATCCGTAAAAAGATGCCACTATCGGCATACGGTTGCTATAATTGAATCAAGACCACATTTGGGATAAAAGTAACTCTTTCAATTCCCGCGATGCCTAATACATGCTTGTAATTGAGTAGCGGAAAAAGAAGCCTTGTACTTCTTCGGATTCGGCATTGACGGGCTCATGTGACTGGCGTTGCTAATGATGTGTGTTTCTTCCTGAATATTTTGCATTTCATTGTCATCCCTCGGAAGCCATAGCCCTCGTATACATTTCCGCATCTGATGGCTCCGCGGGAAATATCACTTCATGTAAATGAGTTATATTTTCTTTCAGAAGCCTTGCTTAGAATTGTTGACGTTTCAAAATTTGATTGGGTATAACTAATGACTTTGTAATAAAACATACAAGTTTAATAGGGTATGAGACGCTACAATAGTCGTTACTTGGAATGGGGGATTGTCTGAAATAATGGGTTTGAGTAGACAATTTATAAACATTTTGAATTGATGGAGAATTTCAGATATAACATGAATACATTTTTGAAATTTAACTGAAGCCAATTTTTTTTTAATTGACCTCCCTGATAAGAGACCATTAACAACTTCTGATAAGAGACCATTAATGACCTCTCTGATAAGAGACCATTAATGACTTCCCTGATAAGAGACCATTTATGACCTCCCTGATAAGAGACCATTAATGACCTCCCTGATAAGAGACCATTAACAACTTCTCTGATAAGAGACCATTAATGACTTCCCTGATAAGAGACCATTAATGACTTCCCTGATAAGAGACCATTAATGACCTCCCTGATAAGAGACCATTAATGACCTCTCTGATAAGAGACCATTAATGACTTCCCTGATAAGAGACCATTAATGACCTCCCTGATAAGAGACCATTAATGACCTCTCTGATAAGAGACCATTAATGACTTCCCTGATAAGAGACCATTAATGACCTCCCTGATAAGAGACCATTAATGACTTCCCTGATAAGAGACCATTTATGACCTCCCTGATAAGAGACCATTAATGACCTCCCTGATAAGAGACCATTAACAACTTCTCTGATAAGAGACCATTAATGACTTCCCTGATAAGAGACCATTAATGACCTCCCTGATAAGAGACCATTAATGACCTCTCTGATAAGAGACCATTAATGACTTCCCTGATAAGAGACCATTTATGACTTCCCTGATAAGAGACCATTAATGACCTCCCTGATAAGAGACCATTAATGACCTCTCTGATAAGAGACCATTAATGACTTCCCTGATAAGAGACCATTAATGACCTCCCTGATAAGAGACCATTAATGACCTCTCTGATAAGAGACCATTAATGACTTCCCTGATAAGAGACCATTAATGACCTCCCTGATAAGAGACCATTAATGACTTCCCTGATAAGAGACCATTTATGACCTCCCTGATAAGAGACCATTAATGACCTCCCTGATAAGAGACCATTAACAACTTCTCTGATAAGAGACCATTAATGACTTCCCTGATAAGAGACCATTAATGACCTCCCTGATAAGAGACCATTAATGACCTCTCTGATAAGAGACCATTAATGACTTCCCTGATAAGAGACCATTTATGACTTCCCTGATAAGAGACCATTAATGACCTCCCTGATAAGAGACCATTAATGACCTCTCTGATAAGAGACCATTAATGACTTCCCTGATAAGAGACCATTAATGACCTCCCTGATAAGAGACCATTAATGACCTCTCTGATAAGAGACCATTAATGACTTCCCTGATAAGAGACCATTAATGACCTCCCTGATAAGAGACCATTAATGACTTCCCTGATAAGAGACCATTTATGACCTCCCTGATAAGAGACCATTAATGACCTCCCTGATAAGAGACCATTAACAACTTCTCTGATAAGAGACCATTAATGACTTCCCTGATAAGAGACCATTAATGACCTCCCTGATAAGAGACCATTAATGACCTCTCTGATAAGAGACCATTAATGACTTCCCTGATAAGAGACCATTTATGACTTCCCTGATAAGAGACCATTAATGACCTCCCTGATAAGAGACCATTAATGACCTCTCTGATAAGAGACCATTAATGACTTCCCTGATAAGAGACCATTTATGACCTCCCTGATAAGAGACCATTAATGACCTCCCTGATAAGAGACCATTAACAACTTCTCTGATAAGAGACCATTAATGACTTCCCTGATAAGAGACCATTAATGACCTCCCTGATAAGAGACCATTAATGACCTCTCTGATAAGAGACCATTAATGACTTCCCTGATAAGAGACCATTAATGACCTCCCTGATAAGAGACCATTAATGACTTCCCTGATAAGAGACCATTAATGACCTCCCTGATAAGAGACCATTAATGACCTCTCTGATAAGAGACCATTAATGACTTCCCTGATAAGAGACCATTAATGACCTCCCTGATAAGAGACCATTAATGACCTCCCTGATAAGAGACCATTAATGACCTCTCTGATAAGAGACCATTAATGACTTCCCTGATAAGAGACCATTAATGACCTCCCTGAAAAGAGACCATGAATGACCTCCCTGATAAGAGACCGTTAATGACTTCCCTGATAAGAGACTATTAATTTACCATTTATTTAAAGGGGCTCTAACAAACTTGAAAAAAGACAGAATTATCAAAATACCATGAAAAATAAAGGAGATATGACCTATCGAATATTTGCAAAGAAACATAAATGAAGGTGGCCATCTTGGAACGATGACGTCATCGTGCCTTTTTTTATCATATATGGCATATTGAAAAACTATGTTTTAGGGCAAAAAAAATCACTGCAAATGTATACATTTTATATTTATTTTTAATCAATTTGCAGCGATTTTCTTTGCCTTAAAATATATTTTGTCAATATGCCATATATGGTAAAAGGGTGCGATGATGTCATCGTTCCAAGATGGCCACCTTCATTTATGTTTCTTTGCAAATATTCGATAGGTCATTTCTCCTTTATTTTTCATGGTATTTTGATAATTCTGTCTTTTTTCAAGTTTTTTAGAGCCCCTTTTCTTTGCAAATATTGAAAATATAATGCATCAACCCCTTTAATGACTACCCTGATAAAGAGACCATTAATGACTTCCTTGATATGAAACTATTAATGACTTCCATGATAAGAGACCATTAACAACTTCCCAGATAAGAGACCATTAAAGACTTCCCAAATAAGATTCCATTGAAGACTTCCCTGATAAGATTCCATTAATGACTTCCCTGGTAAGAGGCCATTAATGACTTCCCTGATAACGGACCATTAAAGACTTCCCGGAGAAGAGACCATTAATGACTTCCCTGATAAGAGACTATTAATGACTTCCCTGATAAGAGTCCATTAATGACTTCCCTCATAAGAGGCCATTAACAACTTCTGTGATAAGAGACCATTAATGACCTCCCTGATAAGAGACCATTAAAGACTTCCCATTAGTGTATCAACATAACCCTGCCTTTAAGGCTCAATAATTCTAGTTGAGTGTTGCATATTTAGGTGAAACTTCATCAGTACATTTTTATCAGATGATTGATTTTCAGGTCGCAGTATCTCAGGTCAAGGTCACTGTTATTATAAATAGAAAAGTGTTTTCCGCTCCATATTTTCAATCCTGTTTGGTGTATTTAGTCAATAACGCGTTCCTCTCGGTATGGGAAGCTGGGATTGCTTTTCAGGTGGCAAGCTTTAAGGTCAAGGTCACTGTTCCTATAAATGGAAAATATGCTTTTTGCTGAATAATTTAAATTTAGTTTTGCGTATTTAGTTGAAACTTGATCAATGCTTTTCTCTCGGGTATAGAAAGGTTTGGATTGATGTTGAAACTTGATCAATGCTTTTCTCTCGGGTATAGAAAGGTTTGGATTGATGGTCAAGTTAGTTGCAAGGTCAAAAGTCAAGGCCAGTGTTGCTATAAATATAGTAGAAGGTTTTCCACACAATCATTTTAGTTTTTTCAGTTTTGCTTAGTGAAATAAAGTGTAAAATACTCCTCAAAATAATTCAAGGATCACAAAAAATAACAGTTTTAATATTCTGGATTTAACATACATATAAAAAGTTAATACACTTGTGTCACGTAACAATTGTAAAAGAATGCAACTAAACTTAAAAAATGGAAAAAGACAGTAAATTGTTCAATTACAAAACTTTAAAAACTGACCAAAATCTAAACATGGTTCTTAAATTATTTTGAGGAGTATATATAAAAAAGAAAACTTATTAAACATTCAAACTGATAGTTTTATCATCCGCCCACTTCACATTGTCTGCAAATGTCTGGTATGAGTTACGTGATAGCACTGGGTGTGTTTCTTTATCATGTAACTGAAGTTCTTAAAGAATACATTGCGTATTGAACAAATAAAGGCACCTGCTGGTCACTGGGAAAAACAGTGTTAGTTTTGCTGTGGCTGTGTAAAAACAAATGACAAGTTTGTTCATCAGTTAAAAAATGCATTTGCTGTAGATGAAAATAGCATTTCTTTTTTACCACATACAGCCTTGTTTTAAAACCTATTTAGGTATATTCATTTTTTTTCTTCAAAATTTCACTATTCAGTTTAGCAAAGTTATGAGAACGTTTGTGTCTTTTTAATCATCTACGTTTGTGTCTTTTTAGTCATCTGTCTCGAGTTTATATTTGTATCAGTTTTATTGAAGTAGAGTCTATGTTAATACCAACTTTTATTTACATATCAATGCCATAATTATATGGTGGCCATACTGTGATTAACTGTGATTCCCTCAAAGTCACAGTAATGTCTTTTAATATGTCTCCCCCCACCATACTGGGGAGACATTATTGCTTTTAGCTTGGATGTCTATATGTCTGTCTCTCTGTCCGTCACAAGTCATGTCCTCTCCATATCTCTTGAACCGCTTGAGGGATTTTGAAATAATTTGGCACAAATGTTCACCATATCGAGACAACGGGCAGAGGGCAACTTCCAGCCACGTCTGTTCAAGGTCAAGGTCACACTTAGAGGTTGAAGGTCATATGCACTATATTTCGAGTCCTCTCCATATCTTGAACCACTTGAGGGATTTTGAAATAACTTGGCGCAAATGTTCACCATATTGAGACGACATGCAGTGCGCAACTTCCAGCCACGTCCGTTCAAGGTCAAGGTCACACTTAGAGGTTGAAGGTCATATGCACTATATTTCGTGTCCGCTTAATATCTCTTCAATCGCTTTCAGCCAGGTTGGTTCGCACATTATGGTGGGAGACATATGTTTTTGCTAAAAAACAACCCCGTCTAGTTTAACTATGTTTTTTGTGTCACAGGAAACTTGTAATTTTATTATTGCATCTGAAAGACAATAAAATCCTAAATAGTAATTACATTTTATTATGTGTAATACTATATGAATACCCAAGGACACATATTATTAGACATAATGACTCCTGTTCGTATTAATGACTCTTAATGCAATATCTATCAGATTAATTCTCTGATAACGCCTGGAGCAGTCTCTTGTTGCTGATTATCTTTCTCTTATTCCAGGTTTGATATCTGATTAAAAATATATAAAATAAATAAGGGAAAAGAAAGCTGGAACGTAAAAGCAAAGTTTGCCAAATAGTGTTTGTTATATGCAGCCATACACAACTGCTGATTTGAAGATTTATAACTATTATATACCTGCTTATTCTGCGTTGCCATTTATTGCAAAAAAATATGCACTCTGACAAAAAACTACATAAAAACATTTCCTCTTCAAAATCAGGTTTGAATCCCACTTAAGGAGCTCAACTTGTCAGGTGAGAAGGTGTTAACTCTTATGGAGAGTTAGAGGTATACAATACTTGTTCTACCCAGTGTCGGTGTTCTGCCTCTACCACAAACTAATAGACCGTCATGTCTGGCATAACGTGCTAAAAATTATGTAAAATTCCATTCAAATCTCCTTCGAAGTGATGTAAAACGCCATTAAAATCCCCTTCAAAATGATTCAACGAGACCAATAAAGGAAAGACAAACATTGGCATCGGTGCAGCTACTATTAGGCCATATAGGCTCGGGCCTGCACATCAATTTGAAAAAAGGAAAAATGAAAAATTTGAAAAGTCCAAAAAATGCAATAAAAACTGAAACCGGAGCAGGGTGAGGTCAGGTTAAAGGTTCTGAAAATGAACGCCTCAATCAGGCATTAAAAATTATAGTATTTTATTATAATTTAGCTTAATCAATAAATGATATTGAAGAGGATGACTATATATGCCGTCATTTATTTGTGTAAGTAAATTTACAATAACACCGATGTTTAATACGTGTTTCTTATTTTATTTTACAGTGTAGGTAATTCAAGTCTGTCACACTTTCAAAGGTTCATTCACAGATTTTGTCAGAAAACATTTCTTAAAATACCATAAAGTTTTCTGTCAAATATACGCCAAAACGCACCATTGCATAGCTTAAGTTAAAAAAAAAATCGCCGGACCCCCCTAGTTTGTCTGGCCAACACATGCATTTTAGGTCAGCTACGCCCCTGATTGGTCTCTTAATACAAGCGCATTTCAATTTAAAGCATAACAATTGGTAATTAAAATCATGGTCTCTTAAAGCAGGTTGTCTCTTAATAGAAGAGGTCTTTTGATGAAATTGTGATCTCTCATAGCATGTGGCCTCTTAATAGAGTGTTCTCGGACAGGATTCTCTTGAACAGGTTTTCTTGTTGATTCACCACTGAACATTATGCATTTCCTTCCATCTTGTATGTTTACAGGACCTGTGCCGTCAGCGTATGCAGAGCAAGTCATCAGAGAAACCGGAGCCACTGCACGCAGCTTCACGTGTTGGCAGTGTGTCGGACGCCCAGGTGCGAAGCCCATCTAGTCGGAGCAGCACTTCGTCATGGTACGTAGTTGACCACTTGATTCTGTTTTGACTTACAGAGTTGTCTACCTTCTATATATTTTAATTTGAATGTTTTGATGTAATCTGTTTTGATGTGATCTGTCTTAACCTTGCCATGAACTAGAAAGAGACATATACCCTATATTTTTTGTATTTTTGGTCCTATATATTCCATTCAGTTATCTTTTGTTTAGTTTGTAGGTGTCCAAACTGCTTGGCGAAACAGGCCTTTCGAAATTCTCATAGATGATTCTGATCTTAATAATAATGATAAACGTTTATAATTGTATACAGCCAAACCATAATGTAACTTTTATCGCCAATTTGAAAACTGAACCACTTGGAAGTAGCAATAATGCACCTGTCAGTTTTTTCACCCATCGGGAGCATCGGGCACACCCAGGGGAATTAGACAAATGTAAGCAAAATGGAGCAAAATTTGTCTAATTCCCCAGGGTAGAAGCTATTATATCAATATCAACTATTCCTATGTTGATTCTGTGTAATTCCTGACTGTCATTCTTGTCTAATTCCTCGGGTGTGCCCGCCGCCCCCAGGGAGGGAAAACATGGATAGGTGCATAATTTCAACGTCAAAATGCAGGATATGCACGTTTTATTAAAGTAGCTGATTATCTCCCTTTTTTATCTTCATTTTAATTATTTTTTCTGTAAAATATTTAAACAATACACACGAGTTTGATACAGAAATGTGTAGACTTAATTTTCTAACAGTTTCTTGCTATGGTCTTGTGACATAGACTTCAACATGAAAATACATTTATTACAGTCATAAGCAAATCATGAGTAATTAACATTCATTGTTGAGTTAAAAAAACACATTACTTTTCACTGCATGTAAACAAGTAACTATGGTTTATATGTTGAAAAATACATAAAAACTGTAAAACAAACTACTAATTTCTGGATCATGTTTTCATCTTTTGTATAATATCCTTTTTAAAGAATTTTGAAGGAACACACAGCAGTTTTGAAGTATTCAGCAAGCATTAAAATTGACTCTTTTTTTTATTACAGAATTATGGCCATTTGTTGACTTTTTTAACTAAATTTTTACTTGGAAAACTTGGTTATTAGCAAGGAAAACCTAGTTATTTGATTGGGGTATGTTGTTTGGCAGGCAGACGTTGCATTTGGGGTCACTGAGGTCAAGGTCGAGGTCACTGTTACTAAAAATAGAAAAATGATTTCTGCTCAATAACTTAAGTATGGAATGAGATATTAGAATGAATCTTGGTGTATTACTAAGGTACCTTATATGGAAAGGAAGCTTGGGATTGCATTTAAGTCAAGGTCACTGTTACTAAAAATAGAAAAATGTTTTTTGCTCAATAACTTAAGTAAAGATTTATGAGATATTAGAATGAAACTTGCTGTATAGGTAACTTATATCAAAAGGAAGTTTGGGGATTGCATTTGGTGTCACAGTGGTCAAGGTCAATGTCATTGTAACTAAAAATAAAAAACTGCAATGGGAATGAGATATTGGAAAACTTGCCTTTTACTTCATTTTCATCCTACCGGTACTGTAATAGCATTTTAAATGGAAAATGTGGTTTTCTTGGAATTTCCACGTTTCTTGTCCACTCTTATGTTGTATGATGTATAATGAACTTCATGTGGCTTTCTTTCAATTCAAATGTTTGCAAAGTGAAGGTCTTCCCCACCTTCATGGATAGTCCTAGTTAACCCTTTATCCGCAAAATATATAAAATGGACTGTATTCCATTTATGTGACAAAGAGTTGCTCACAGGCTGATCTGGGTTTACAATGGACGCAAAGGCTATTTTAGTCGTGCTTAGCAGGTTAAGGGTTAATAATGATATGAAACAAAATTATGTAGAAAAACTAACTGGAAATCCTGAGATTAAAAATAATAAATCAAGACTGCAGTGTGTCCCTTTCTTTGAGAGACTATAAACCCATTTACTAGTGATAACATTACTTATATTTTAAAAAACATTTTATTTATTTAGAAATTTCTTCCGTTTTGAATTTTAGTCAGTCTGTAGAAAGTATGTGCAAAAAGATGTAAGTAAAATACTGTGGTTGAACATAATGTCACAATTAAAGGGGTTGATGCACTACTTTGATACACGATTGATATAAAAGGGCTCTGAAAAACTTGAAAAAAGGTGAAAGAATTATCAAAATACCATGAAAAATAAAGGAGATATGACCTATTGAAAATTGGCAAAGAACGTAAATGGAGGTGGCCATTTTCAGAAGGTCATATCTCCTTTATTTTTCATGGCATTTTGATCATTCTTTCACCTTTTTTCAAGTTTTTCAGAGCCCTTTAAAATAAACATTGTTTGAAAAAATAGCACATCAACCCCTTTAAGTTTCACAGTCATTGTACTTAACCTGTAGTCGCCCCAAAATATCAGTCGAGGTAGAATGCCAAACTGTTGTGACTATATATAAATAAAGAATATCGACCTGCAATTAATATTTGTAGAGTAGATTGTGTTACAAACAGTACTAACTCATTTTAGAATTATTTTATATTTAGAATTTTGTGATTCTTGGTTTCAAAAAGCCCATTACTCAATAATGAATAAATAAATCTCTTTGTTTACAGTAATGTATTCACACTATCAAGTCCCAGAACTGGTTGAGTAAAAAGATGTGACATCACAATAGTAGAAACTTCCTGAATGGCAGATGGTCCGTCGCATTATGACGCTTCGTCTGTCTGTGACCTTATTCTTGTAAATACAATAACTTCAATGAAAGCAATGATTGGCAAAATTCACATTTTCTCTATATGTTAGCAAGTAGAGTGTCATTGTTTATATAAAAGAAAGATTTATATAAAAAGAAAGGGACGCAATTATCATTTACTCACCGATACTTTTTATGATTTTATAAAACATACACAATTATACTGTGTATATAATTAACATAACTTATTTCACAATGTTATTGTCTAGATGTGCTAGTTACAAACTTATTTCACAAAATATGCAATGTGGACATGTCCAGATCATTACAAATACACAATGTAAATCCCTTTCTTTTTCACAAAATTATTTCAATGATTACAATAGCAAAAAAATTATCGGTCTTGTTATAGCAACCGTTTCAGGATTGTAACCTGAATATAAAAAACTACCGATCGATAACTCCAGTTATATTCAAATTTTTATTTCGCTAAGGTTACGGTAATACACGTTGCACGTTACTGACCTTGATTCAGATATTCACAGGCGTTTAATTCCCTGATCTTGATGGTTGAAAATTTATTCATTCAGATATTGCAGAGGCGGCGAACTTGTAAAAACGGTGCCTCTGGGAAGAAATAATGAATTAAATTTACTTGCAATAATCAATGTTGTTTGCATGTTTAATATGTCCGTCATGGAATATGTCACTTTGGGCTTCACAGATCTAGTTTAGAAATGTTCATAATTAAAAATCGCACATTCTTTACAAATAAAAATGTCAAGAAATATGTAGTGTAGAATCCTTGTAAATATGTAGTAAGCAAATTTTAAAGCGTTTTCATTAGGGACAAATAAAAGCAATGGTGTGTTTACAGGTGTCCGGCTGACATTCTCTTGTACCCCTACTGTATTTTGTTTCTCCCAGTTACCTATTATGGTCATCGTTGCGTTTGTAATTGGGAAGTTCAGTTCAAAAGTATTCACAAACGTGTGCATGTAAAACAAACACTTCATTAAAAATTATACCACAATCTATCTATTGTACCACAATCTAGCTATTCCTTAGGGTTCCAAAGATGCATGTAAGTAAAGGTAAATGCTCAATGACAATGGACAAATTTATGCAACATTATAGAGAAGTTAGTTTTTGGCAAGTTTGAGTATTCTTTCATTGGTGTAACTATCATATCACCCCCATATGATAAAGTGTCCCTTTATCCCTGTATGATAAAGTGTCCCTTTATCCCTGTATGATACTGTGTCCCTTTATCCCTATATGATACTGTGTCCCATTATCCCTATATGATAATGTGTCCCTTTATCCTTATATGATATTGTGTTCCTTTATCCCTATATGATAATGTGTCCCTTTATCCCTATATGATAATGTGTCCCTTTATCCCTACATGATAATGTTTCGCTTTATCCGTTGAGATAATGTGTCCCTTTATCCCTATAAGATAGTGTGTCCC
Organism: Cyrtodaria siliqua; assembly: GCA_037043455.1. Lineage (NCBI taxonomy): Eukaryota > Metazoa > Mollusca > Bivalvia > Adapedonta > Hiatellidae > Cyrtodaria > Cyrtodaria siliqua. The sequence goes on along the minus strand of JAWPHD010006606.1, from coordinate 62,682 downwards.
TTTATCCCTATATGATAATTTGTCCCTTTATCCCTATATGATAATGTGTCCCTAAATCCCTATAAGATAATTTGTCCCTTTATCCCTATATGATAATGTGTCCCTTTATCCCTTTATGATAATGTGTCCCTTTATCCCTATATGATAATGTTTCCCTTCATCCCTATAAGATAGTGTGTCCCTTTATCCCTATGCGATAATGTTTCCCTTTATCCCTATATAATAATGTTTCCCTTTATCCCTATATGATAATGTTTCCCTTCATCCCTATAAGATAGTGTGTCCCTTTATCCCTATATGATAATGTTTCCCTTTATCCCTATAAGATAGTGTGTCCCTTTATCCGTATAAGATAAGGTGTCCCTTTATCCCTATATGATAATGTGTTCCTTTATCCCTATATTATAATGTTTCCCTTTATCCCTATATGATAGTGTGTCCCTTTATCCCTATATGATAATGTGTCCCTTTATCCCTATAAGATAATTTGTCCCTTTATCCCTATATGATAATGTGTCCCTTTATCCCTTTATGATAATGTGTCCCTTTATCCCTATATGATAATGTTTCCCTTTATCCCTATAAGATAGTGTGTCCCTTTATCCCTATGCGATAATGTTTCCCTTTATCCCTATATAATAATGTGTCCCTTTATCCCTATATGATAATGTTTCCCTTCATCCCTATAAGATAGTGTGTCCCTTTATCCCTATATGATAATGTTTCCCTTTATCCCTATAAGATAGTGTGTCCCTTTATCCGTATAAGATAAGGTGTCCCTTTATTCCTATATGATAATGTTTCCTTTTATCCCTATAAGATAGCGTGTCCCTTTATCCCTATAAGATAATGTGTCCCTTTATCCCTTTAAGATAGTGTGTCCCTTTATCCCTATAAGACAGTGTGTCCCTTTATACCTATAAGATAGTGTGTCCCTCTATCCCTATATGATAGTGCGTCCCTTTATCCCTATATTAGAATGTTTCCCTTTATCCCTATATGATAGTGTGTCCCTTTATCCCTATATGATAATGTGTCCCTTTATCCCTATAAGATAATTTGTCCCTTTATCCCTATATGATAATGTGTCCCTTTATCCCTATATGATAATGTGTCCCTTTATCCCTATATGATAATATTTCTCTTCATCCCTATAAGATAGTGTGTCCCTTTATCCCTATGCGATAATGTTTCCCTTTATCTCTATATGATAATGTTTCCCTTTATCCCTATATGATAATGTTTCCCTTCATCCCTATAAGATAGTGTGTCCCTTTTACCCTATATGATAATGTTTCCCTTTTACCCTATATGATAATGTTTCCCTTTATCCCTATAAGATAGTGTGTCCCTTTATCCATATAAGATAAGGTGTCCCTTTATCCCTATAAGATAGTGTGTCCCTTTATCCCTATAAGATAGTGTGTCCCTTTATCCCTATAAGTGTGTCCCTTTATCCCTATAAGATAGTGTGTCCTTTTATCCCTATATGATAGTGTGTCCCTTTCTCCCTATAAGATAGTGTTTCTCTTTATCCCTATAAGATAATGTGTCTCTTTCTCCCTATAAGATAGTGTGTCCGTTTATTCCTATAAGATAGTGTGTCCCTTTATCCCTATATGATAATGTGTCCCTTTATCCCCTATATGATAGTGTGTCTCTTTATCCCTATAAGATAGTGTGTCCCTTTATCCCTATATGAAAGTGTGTCCCTTTATCCCTATATGATAGTGTGTCTCTTTATCCCTATATGATAATGTGTCCCTTTATCCCTATGCGATAATGTGTCCCTTTATCCCTATATGATAATGTGTCCCTTTATCCCTATATGATAGCGTGTCTCTTTATCCCTATAAGATAGTGTGTCCCTTTATCCCTATATGATAGTGTGTCCCTTTATCTCTATATGATAGTGTGTCCCTTTATCCCTATGCGATAATGTGTCCCTTTATCCCTATATGATAATGTGTCCCTTTATCCCTATATGATAATGTGTCCCTTTATCCCAATATGATAGTGTGTCTCTTTATCCCTATAAGATAGTGTGTCCCTTTATACCTATATGATAGTGTGTCCCTTTATCCCTATATGATAGTGTGTCCCTTTATCCCTATAAGATAGTGTGTCCCTTTATCCTTATAAGATAGTGTGTCCCTTTATCCCTATATAATAATGTGTCCCTTTATTCCTATATGATAATGTGTCCCTTTATCCCTATGCGATAATGTGTCCCTTTATCCCTGTATGATAATGTGTCCCTTTATCCCTATATGATAGTGTGTTTCTTTATCTCTATAAGATAGTGTGTCCCTTTATCCCTATATGATAGTGTGTCCCTTTATCCCTATATGATAGTGTGACCCTTTATCCCTATAAGATAGTGTGTCCCTTTATCCCTATATGATAGTGTGTCCCTTTATCCATATATGATAGTGTGTCCCTTTATCCCTATATGATAGTGTGTCCCTTTATCCCTATAAGCTAGTGTGTCCTTTTATCCCTATATGATAGTGTGTCCCTTTATCCCTTTAAGATAGTGTGTCCCTTTATCCTTATAAGATAGTGTGTCCCTTTATCCCTATGCGATAGTGTGTCCTTTTATCCCTTGATGATAGTGTGTCCCTTTATCCCTATAAGATAGTGTGCCCCTATATCCCTATATGATAGTGTGTCCCTTTATCCCTATATGATAGTGTGTCCCTTTATCCCTATAAGATAGTGTGTCCCTTTATCCTTATAAGATAGTGTGTCCCTTTATCCCTGTATGCTAGTGTGTCTCTTTATCCCTATAAGATAGTGTGTCCCTTTATCCCTATATGATAGTGTGTCCCTTTATCCCTATATGATAGTGTGTCCCTTTATCACTATAAGCTAGTGTTGATAGTGTGTCCCTTTATCCCTATAAGATAGTGTGTCCCTTTATCCTTATAAGATAGTGTGTCCCTTTATCCGTATGTGATAGTGTGTCCTTTTATCCCTATATGATAGTGTGTCCCTTTATCCCTATAAGATAGTGTGCCCCTATATCCCTATATGATAGTGTGTCCCTTTATCCCTATATGATAGTGTGTCCCTTTATCCCTATAAGATAGTGTGTCCCTTTATCCTTATAAGATAGTGTGTCCCTTTATCCCTATATGATAGTGTGTCTCTTTATCCCTATAAGATAGTGTGTCCCTTTATCCCTATATGATAGTGTGTCCCTTTATCCCTATATGATAGTGTGTCCCTTTATCCCTATAAGCTAGTGTGTCCCTTTATCCCTATATGATAGTGTGTCCCTTTATCCCTATAAGATAGTGTGTCCCTTTATCCTTATAAGATAGTGTGTCCCTTTATCCCTATGCGATAGTGTGTCCTTTTATCCCTATATGATAGTGTGTCCCTTTATCCCTATAAGATAGTGTGCCCCTATATCCCTATATGATAGTGTGTCCCTTTATCCCTATAAGATAGTGTGTCCCTTTATCCTTATAAGATAGTGTGTCCCTTTATCCCTATATGATAATGTGTCCCTTTATCCCTATATGATAGTGAGTCTCTTTATCCCGATAAGATACTGTTTCCCTTTATCCCTATATGATAGTGTGTCCCTTTATCCCTATAAGATAGTGTGTCCCTTTATCCCTATAAGATAGTGTGTCCCTTTATCCCTATATGATAGTGTGTCCCTTTATCCCTGTATCCCTAAACTATAATATGTTCAGTGTTATTACTGTCGCCATACCACTTTTGCGAAACTCGTTTAATAAATTCAATAATAAATTAGCACCCATGTTAGATCCTCTATTAAAAGAGTTGTCAACCTTCCTTTTTTTAAAAAAAAATATGAAAATTAATAATCCTTTTTTATTTTACTACACTTTGTAGTTCTATTGTTAACCAATATTTTGGAAGAGTTCTAATGAAGACAAACTCAATTTTGGCTTCCTTCGCTTTAATGAGAAAATCAACTTCTTTGTTGTAGAAATATTCACAGCTTGCACAAATGAACCATAAGAGAAGCCATTTCAGTGAGATTCTAGTTTAAATTTCAACCACAAAGCATTATGGGAAATTTTATTAGACTGGTACTCTGAATAAGGGATGATTAATAGACTGTATCAGGAATATTACTCCATGCCTTTAACTTCTGTTTTATTTGGGAGGGTTTACTGCCTTATTTCTTTGTTTGGCCACTCAGAGTCCATGACAATCTCTATAAGACTGCAAGTGATAACGATCAAGCTATGTGGGGAAACATTTGTTTGAGAATATAAAGTATGATAGCTTTGTTACGAAGACAACCATACATGTTATTATGTCAGAAAATGATAGAAACATGGATTGGTTGGCACTTTGATTGGCAAGATCTTTCAGTTAGAGTAAAATTTTAAAAAATCGGGAATTTAAAATGATTGCAGACAAAATTATTGGAGATATTGTTGGGATGGGAAGGAGTTTTGCTGGAAACTGGGGGGAAAATGGAATGGGCAAAGTTTGACAAGGTGACTTAAAATCAGGTAAACCTTTAAAATACTATTTGCAAATACACACACTGTTTATATGTATGTGTGTATATATATATATATATATACAGTGTATTAGCCAGCCAACCGTGCAGCCGTCTTTTGCACGGCCGTTTTTGAAAAATCGCGACCAGTATTTGGGGGAGTGGGTGGGGTACAAAATTTGTTTTTTTTTGTTTGTTTTGCTCAACAACACTTATAAACTCTTACTTTCTCAATATTGTTATGTTTTGTATACATTTATAGAAGAAATATGATCTAAAATGTATTTTTTTTCACCTTACCTTGTCTGTACAAATAAATGACCCCAGAGACTTGTCACGAATTGGCGCGTAGCACGTGTTAGCAAATTATTTTGCACACCCTGTTTGCATATTTGCACACCCAGTTCTTGAATTTCTGCCTAATACACTGTGTGTATATATATATATCTCTCGAATGCTACCGTGGCTGTATTAGACTTTTCCTTATGGAAAATATACTAAAACAACACATAACACCCCAAATGTCATCCCTTCAAAGTTTCAGTATTGATAGAATACGCGTTTGGTTCAAGCAGGTGAGCAAACTTAGGATGTGACATTTTGCAATTACTTGACACTGAATACAGTACTGAAATGGCTCAAATTTTCAAAGCGGAACTTCAACATTTCTGAATTTCATGTTACAAAGTGTACTGTGATTAAAAAGTCTACAACAGCACAGTTTTGTCCTTTCTCTCACTAGGTGCCACCACTTTTTTACAGAACGTCTTTGGATTTCTCTGGAATATTACATGGAATTAAGTGTGCAGTATATACATTATACAGCGGAAATTCCCAAGTTGCGTTTCTTTCTTTAGTGTATATATATACTTCCAAGATCGATTGTAGTGTTATGTACATGTTAGAAATTATCCACATTCCCTATAAATATGGTGACCAATCAAATTCATGTATTGAAAGAAGTAAAATTGGAATTATGCAATCGATCTTAGAGACATTTTAATTTAAAATAAACACAAAAGATTAAAAACTTGCACTTTATATGGCGTTAAGTATATAATAAAAGTCTTAACCCAGATTTAGAATTGAATAATTGTAAGTGACCAACTAAAAAATCACCCGATGCAGCATATGTACATTCCATAACTGGTAAACCATAATTGTCAGTTTTAAATTACCCTTCATTAAAACAGTTTTGTCAAGGTTGGAATGTCCCTGCAATTTTCCCATTACAACAGTAGTATCCAGGTTGGAATTTCCATCCTATGTTTCCATTACAACAGTTGTATTAAAGTTGGAATTTTTTTCCAATGTTCCCATCAAAACAGTTGTATTAAAGTTGGAATTTCCCTCCAATGTTCCCATCAAAACAGTTGTATCAAGGTTGGAATTTCCCTCCAATGTTCCCATTAAAACAGTTGTATTAAAGTTGGAATGTCCCTCCAATGTTGCCATTAAAGCAGTTGTATTAAAATTGAAATGTTTCTCCAATGTTCCCATCAAAACAGTTGTATTAAAGTTGGAATTTCCCTCCAATGTTGCCATTAAAACAGTTGTATTAAAGTTGAAATGTTTCTCCAATGTTCCCATCAAAACAGTTGTATCAGAGTTGGAATTTCCCTCCAATGTTCCCATTAAAACAGTTGTATTAAAGTTGGAATGTCCCTCCAATGTTGCCATTAAAACAGTTGTATTAAAATTGAAATGTTTCTCCAATGTTCCCATCAAAACAGTTGTATTAAAGTTGGAATGTCCCTCCAATGTTGCCATTAAAACAGTTGTATTAAAGTTGAAATGTTTCTCCAATGTTCCCATCAAAACAGTTGTATCAGAGTTGGAATTTCCCTCCAATGTTCCCATTAAAACAGTTGTATTAAAGTTGGAATGTCCCTCCAATGTTGCCATTAAAACAGTTGTATTAAAATTGAAATGTTTCTCCAATGTTCCCATTAAAACAGTCATATTAATGTTGAAATGTCCCTCCAATGTTGCCATTAAAACAGTTGTATTAAAGTTGAAATGTTTCTCCAATGTTCCCATCAAAACAGTTGTATCAGAGTTGGAATTTCCCTCCAATGTTCCCATTAAAACAGTTGTATTAAAGTTGGAATGTCCCTCCAATGTTGCCATTAAAACAGTTGTATTAAAATTGAAATGTTTCTCCAATGTTCCCATCAAAACAGTTGTATTAAAGTTGGAATTTCCCTCCTATGTTGCCATTAAAACAGTTGTATTAAAGTTGAAATGTTTCTCCAATGTTCCCATCAAAACAGTTGTATCAGAGTTGGAATTTCCCTCCAATGTTCCCATTAAAACAGTTGTATTAAAGTTGGAATGTCCCTCCAATGTTGCCATTAAAACAGTTGTATTAAAATTGAAATGTTTCTCCAATGTTCCCATTAAAACAGTTATATTAATGTTGAAATATCCCTCCAATGTTGCTATTAAAACAGTTATATTAATGTTGAAATGTCTCTATAATGTTCCCATTAAAACAGTTGTATTAAAGATAGAATGTCCCTCCAATGTTCCCATTAAAACAGTTGTTTCAAGGTTGAAATGTCCCTCCAATGTTCCCATTGAAATGGTTGTATCAAGTTTGGAATTTCCCTCCAATGTTTCCATTAAAAGAGCTGTATCAAGGTTGGCATTTCCCTCCAATGTTCCCATTAAAAGAGCTGTATCAAGATTGAAATTTCCCTCCAATGTTCCCATTAAAACATTTATATTGAGGTTGGAATGTCCCTCCAATGTTCCCATTAAAACATTTATATTGAGGTTGGTATTAAGCCATTTTTTGGTATACCAATAACATTTCTGTTCGTTTGGGTCGCCATTAATTTAACATGTGTATGTTTATTTATAAAATGACCTCATGCAACTGCTGACAGTTTTCTACATCATTATTGATGCGCCCGTTTTTTTTCACGCCTGTCAGTAGGAGATTTTCCAGCATTTGTGTAAATAAGGATATCCTTCCCTAGAATGCAAGAAATAATGTTCTCGTGTATACCTTAGGGAAACGGTTTTCGTATGTTGTTTGTATCGTTTTCTCCGCTCTGCAGAGCGACCGCAAGTATCAGCATGAAAATTGAGCAAAGACAATCTTGGCATTGGTAATTCTGAGCTCAGCAAATGTGCGAATGTCAAAGAAATAATTCAATGGAGTTTTCTTTGATTTCTAGTTAATTGGGTAATGTCTTGAAATTACTCTCATTTTGGGAATACTAGAAGCTATGGTTGGGTTTTCAACTACTTATTGCATTCATTACATACTCCCAAGTGCAACAATGTTATTATAATGCCCCATGCCACAATATTTGTGTGTGTTGGGAGGGTGCTATGTTATGCCTTGTTGGAAGGTGGCAAGACAGATGTCGTATTGCGGTTATGGCTTCGGTGCCAGCGTCAACATTAACGGTAAAGTTTTGCATTAAATTAGTTGATGGCCCATACTGTGGTGATAATTGCCTTACATATTGATTGCCCTCATACATTTTGATTGGCCTTTTATGCATTGATTGGCCCCTTAAACATTGTTTGCCCCTTACACGTTGATGGTTGATGGCTCATTATGAGTTAATGGGGCCCTTACATGTTGATTGAATCCTTACAACTTGATTTGCCCATTACGCCTTGATTGGACCCTTACACCTTGATTTGCCCATTACGCCTTGATTGGACCCTTACACCTTGATTTGCCCATTACGCATTGATTGGCTCCTTACGTGTTGACTGGACCGTTACAACTTGATTTGCCCGTTACGCATTGATTGGCCCCTTATGCGTTGATTGGACCCTTACAACTTGATTTGCCCATTGCGCCTTGATTGGACTCTTACACCTTGATTTGCCCATTACACCTTGATTGGCCCTTTACGTGTTGATTGGCCCCTTACACGTTGATGGTCTGTGATACCATGAATACACCACATGCCTGGCAGGCCCGTAATACAGCTTGTATTTACTGAATAAAAGCAAAACTAAGGGACATAACTGAATGAAAACTTCGGAAAATAATTGAATACATAATTAATTATTCTAATGACAACTGACTGTGATGGACAATATCGATAGGGGGAGTTCATTGTTTGATATGCTAAATTTTAGATACATTTGCTAATGCAAGTATGCAAATTGCTATTTGGTATGAATATTTTATAAGTTATATGCGACAGTTATTGAATATATCCCCACCATAGCGCTGGATCCCTGTGTGTGTGTGGATAAAACAGTTAGATTGTCTGGGCTTAATTAACTTAAATATTATTTCTTATTGTTTGTGACTAATTTGGAGGCTAGTATTTGCAGAGTTATGAAGGACATATTCCTGGCCCTAAAAACTACAATATTTTGTCATGTGAAATTTGCGCAAACTTCATGGAGTTTAATGTGAAGATCCTAGTGAAAATCAGAAATTTAAATATTTTTTAATTTAATAATACTTAATGTTGTTTTGTGATATATTTTTAAGCAAACTCATATTTTTATTAACTTGGGTATTTGTTTGTTGTTTTGAAAGCATGTAAAAGAGACAAGACAATAAAAAAATTAATGACCTCAATTTTTACGTGCAATTCTCGTTTCTTTTACACATACAAGATGTACATGTTGAAGTTTTTTTCAGTGTGAAATCGCAAGATTCAGTGTGCATAAACTGGTATGAGTTGAATGAATTAAAAGTTTTCAAAATTTTAAGGTTGAATATATCGCTGTATGACTTGATTTGTTGGCATATTGGAACCTTGGGGTATTTGTTGTTTTTATCAAATGATGACCAACAAATCAGTTAAAGGGACACTGTCCGTAAGTAAGCTGATATTGAGGATAATCAAAAAACTCTCTGACTTTTATTCAATGAAATGTATACATGAAAACATGAGCATAGACCCAAATAAGTATGTAGTAATACATTCGTGAGTTTGAAAAAAAAAAGAAGTTTTAATTATTATTTGTAAATAATGTGGGACCCACTTTATTTACTTTTATGCTGATCACGTGACTTCCATTAGCGCATTAGGTTTTCTACATAGTATGTATTACGTAATATGTATGGCCCGCATAGCTCAGGTAGGAACGACACCGTCTTACCCGCAGTCTTATTACCTGTGAGTGTAATTTTAGTTTGGGCTGCTGGTTCAAACTCGCAAAGCGGTAGTTCTTTTTTTTGTACCGCGATTGAATTCTTTTATAAGCTAAAAGTTACGGACATTGTCCCTTCAAACAATCTTGCTTTCAATTAGTAAATATTCAATACTGTTAGTGTGTAATGTTTGTGAACGTAATTAGTGTGTGTTTTATAAGCTAAAAGTTACGGACATTGTCCCTTTAAAAATAGCATAGGAAAGCCAGGAAAATGACATGCTAATTAGCAGAATAGTCTTGATTAAAGATGAATGGCCACCCTTTTTTAGTATTATCATTTAACAAATTTAACTCTTAAACATCATATGAACATTTCTTGATAGTCTCGGAGAGAAACAATTATATTGAAAATCGCTACTAAGTTGTATGTATTATTTGCATGATGTAGATACTACTTTTACCACTGCATGGTAAATCTGAATTGTACAGCTGCATAACTTATAATTGCCAGATAATTGATAAATACATTTAGTTTTCTACGTCATCAAATAAAATCTTATTCTCGCTTTTCACAGATATTGCAATGTGCTATAGTACTATTTCGATTTAAATAAGCATGTTCATGAAACAAAACATGGCCGGAGAACTTTTAAGCAACTAACCCATCAAATAACGGCAAAATGATACTACAAAATCTTTCATCACTACTCTATCCAGGTGTTTAGGTCATAATCTTGGGTTTTTAGCTCGACTGATCCTGATCAGAGATCAGCAGAGCTTCTGCCGTGGTGCGGCGTCCGTCCGTCCGTCTGTCCGTAAACTTTTATTTGTAGCGACTACTCCTCTGAAACTACTGGATGGATATTCATGAAACTTTACAGAAATGTTGCCCATGAAGTCTAGTTGATCATAGCAAAAATTCATGTTGATGTTAAGTCCAAGATGGTCGCCAAAGCTAAAAATAGATTTTTATAATACAAGTTTGTAGCGAATACTACTTGAAAACTCTAAGGGATATTGATATGGGACTTTTTCTAAAATGATTAGCATGACATGATGTTGGTTCTTGTCGAAAATCGTTTTGATTCGACGTTAAACATGGCTGCCAGTGGCCATCTTTGTTTACATAGAGTTATATAATGAAAACTTGTAGCGACTACTCCTCTGAAACAACTTGATGGATTTTCATGAAACTTCACAGGAATGTTGCTCTTGATGTCTAATTGAACCTAGCAAAATTTCAGGTCGGCCGGAAATTCAAGATGGCCGCCACGGCTAAAAATAGATTTTTAAAAAATAAGTTTGTAGTGACTACTTTTTGAAAACTATAAGAGATATTGATATGGGACTTTTTCTAAAATGATCAGCATGACATAATAGTTATCCGAGTCGAACATTATTTTGATTCGACGTTAAACATGGCTGCCAGTGGCCATCTTTGTTTACATAGAGTTATATAATGAAAACTTGTAGCGACTACTGCTCTGAAACTACTTGACGGATTTTCATGAAACTTAAATCGAATGTTGCTCTTGATGTCTAATTGATCCTAGCAAAATTTCTGGTCGGCCGGAAATTCACGATGGCCACCATGGCTAAAAATAGATTTTCAAAATGCAAGTTTGTAGAGACTACTTCTTGAAAACTATAAGTGATATCGATATGGGACTTTCTCTTAAATGACCAGATTGACATGATGTTGGTCCTTGTCAAAAATCGTTTTGATTCGATGTTAAACATGGCTGTCAGCAGCCATCTTTGTTTACATAGAGTTATATAATGAAAACTTGTAACGACTACTCCTCTGAAACTACTAGACGGATTTTCATGAAACTTCACAGGAATGTTGCTCTTGATGTCTAATTGATCCTAGCAAAATTTCAGATCAGCCAGAAATTCTAGATGGCCGCCACAGCTAAAAATAGATTTAAAAATAAAAGTTTGTAGCGACTACTTCTTGAAAACTATAAATGATATTGATATGGGACTTTTTCTAAAATGATCAGCATGACATGATGGTTATTTGAGTCGAATATATTGATTCAACGTTAAACATGGCTGCCAGTGGCCATCTTTGTTTACATAGAGTTATATAATGAAAACTTGTAGCGACTACTCCTCTGAAACTGCTTGACGGATTTTCATGAAACTTCACACAAATGTTGCTCTTGATGTCTTAATGATCTTAGCAAAATTTCAGGTCGGCCGAAAATTCAAGATGGCCACCATCGCTAAAAATAGATTTTTAAAAAATAAGTTTGTAGCGACTACTTCTTGAAAACTATAAGAGATATTGATATGGGACTTTTTCTAAAATGATCAGCATGACATGATGGTTATCTGAGTCGAACATTATTTTGATTCAATGTTAAACATGGCTGTCAGCGGCCATCTTTGTTTACATAGAGTTATATAATGAAAACTTGTAGCGACTACTTCTCTGAAACTACTTGACGGATTTTCATGAAACTTCACAGGAATGTTGCTCTTGATGTCTTATTGATCCTAGCAAAATTTCATTTCGGCCGGAAATTCAAGATTGCCTCCACGGCTAAAAATAGATTTTCAAAAAACAAGTTTGTAGCGACTACTTCCTGAAATCAAAATCAATCAGTAGAGCTTCAACATCATTTACCTCTTGTTAAAATAACCGAGACTGAATAAAAATTATGCATAAAATGAATTACGTTTTGGTAACTCTTAATTCAACGTAGTGTCTCCCTGGTTGAATGGTTAACGACGCTGCGTTGTAAACTTTCGCCTCTCACCACTGTGGGTTCAAATCCCACTGGAAGCTCGACTTGTAAACGAGGAAGTGTCGATTCTTACGGATGGCGGGAGGTGTGCAGTACTGGTTCTACCCAGGAAAAGTGGGTGATCTGCCTCCACCACAAAAAATCGACCATGACCATACATGTGTTGAAAACGACTTAAAACATCATACAAACAAACAAACAAACTTAATTCAACACTCCAGGTTTTGGGATTGGCGCCTGGCTGGTTAAAGCCAATTATATTGTGTCCATAGAGTCCCAAAATATGTAAGTTATATGTATACCTCGTCGTCAGTAGGTTTATGGTGAACATGTTGTAAAATTTGTCTATTGTTGGCGGGATAGCTAACTTTAAAATAAATATTTATATGTAGAAAAGCAACGTTTTTGTTTGTTGACTAAAAATCGATTTTAAGGCAATGTATTTTGAGCTTATCTTGCTATTGAGAACAACCCTATAGAATAAAAACACCTAATCAATTAATAAGCGATGTCTTATTGGAATTGATTTGATTCTGTTATGAAATTCTAGTCATAAATTTTGCAAAAGAAATGCCAAGGTGTATATAGAACTAAAGAAAAGAAATCAATTTAAAAAAAAAAAAAAAAGTTATAATATAGCATTCCAACTTCTGTTTCTTTTTTACTTCCTTTTTTTTTAAATGAAAAGCTAATATCGAGATTTCAGTGGGAGTGTTTTCTAAACTTGATGGAAGGAGGATAAGCGTAATGAAAATAGAAACAAAGCAATTAATTAGCAATTTCTGTGTGAAAGGCCGGATATGTTGCATTGAAGCACACGTAGTCCGAGGCTAGAAATAGAGAAGTCGGAGATGTGGATTAAGCAACGAGATGTGGGCGTTTGATATGATAATCCATGCAGATGATGGAATGGTCGCAGGACATAATTGTGTGACTGGCTTCTGGAAGAAGTGTCTCGGAATAACGTCATTGCAGTATAATATAAAATGTGATATGTGTGTCTGATTGGCATTTGAATTTGTTTAGTATAACATGAATATTTCCATTGCTAATTTTTTTTAATGGGCTTTAGGACGTTTTCAGAATATCACAGTATGTGAAATGTACGTGTGGGAGTGGCTAGGATTTTCATTGACTATAATATTTGTCATTTTCAAGTAAAATGTGAACTATAAAAAAATGCATGATGTTCATTTCGCTGTGATTTTATTATTGACTAAATTTCGTCAGTTTCAAGGGGCGTCCGTGGCCGAGTGGTTAACGTCTCTGACTTGAAATCACTTGCCCCTCACCGCTGTAGGTTCGATCCCTCAGGGGCCTAGGAATCTTTATGTGAGGAAGCTATCCAGCTGGCTTGCGGAACGTCGGTGGTTCTACCCAGGTGCCCGCCCGTGCATGAAAATTGCCCGGAGGGGCACCTGGGGTCTTCCTCCACCAATGGAAGCTGGAAAGTTGCCATATGACCTTAGCTGTTGGTGCGACTATAAAATCCAATTCAATTGTCAGTTTCAAAGTGGCTTTGTTGAGTATATATATTTGGTGAAAAAAGTGCTAGTGTAACGATTGTCCAGTATTATAAATCGCAATATGTGCCTTCAAAAGATAGCTTGATATAGAAATTTGTTTGTTTTTTAATGTGAAGAACTTGACTTTGAGAACTGTTGCTATGGTTATACTGTATGTCTGTGCAGAAATATGGAATGAAAACAACGACCATGGTATTCAAAGACACGGGGTTTGTATAACTTACTATTTAGTATACCCTTATAATATAATCATGTCTTTGCGAATACAATCAGAAGTGGTGTGATACCAGTGTGTGGCCTCTTTCTTGATTGTGTTGAAATGCTGAAATGATACAAACTAACGAAGGATTGGGTTGTGTGTTGTTTTACAGTATTGCAATTAACCCATTAAGGGACTTCGTCAAACCAAACCTGCAACTATGACTTCTTTTGTTAGGTTCAACAAGTCCCAAATTTGCAATCCGTATTCGCCCCTTTAAGCGCCCCTGCTCCTATAAGTGCCCCCTACGTGTTCTTCCATCTAAATTTCATTAACCACCCCTATTTCAACAAAAAGCTACTAACCTACAGCAAAGTTTTAAGTTTTTCAATCATGTCCGAAGGTCCCGAAAATCTCATTATGCACAGAATTTCCAATCCTCCAGCCTCTTCACAGTGTCTGTATTTACCAGTTACAATGCACTTTAGAACTCTGCCATGCTTTAGAAAAAATGCTACAACTTTCTTATCTCCCGCGGAACATGTCCGACAATAACACTGTCCTTTAGAACCGAAACTGCATATTTATCTCATGGGTTGTCTTTTTCACGCGATGTATCTAATTCTTCGTCTTCAGTTGGTGTCCAAATATTTTTTATAGACGTGAAATCCTCAAATAGCCGATTGTGTTCGAACTGCGTCATGTTGTTTGTTATCGAAACGCTTTACAGGTAGTATAATGTTCTGTGTAGCAAACGCCTTAGTGAGCGGCAGGTTAGTACTAATTCGAGGACGAATACTTCTTGCATCAGAAAACCAGATCGGCAATGACGGAATTTTACGTCCTAACAAGCGCCCCCTTTTTTCAGAATTTTATAAGTGACCGGGGCGCTTTGCATTGTGTTTTGTTGCATGGGTTCACCATACAATTTCCAAATTTGAATATTGTGTTTTGTTAGGTTCACCAATTTCCAAATTTGTTGCTATGTATTGTGTTTTGTTAGGTTTTCCAATTTCCAAATTTGCAAATCCCTGTTTATGATACCCTCACTTTCAGAAAGTGAAGTAGGGGCTATATAGGCACCACGTCCGTAATTACTGGCATAATTACTGGCATAATCACTACTTATTACTAGTGAATAGCGTAGTTGTCCCATCGCATCGCTCAAATTTCTCAAACAGTTTTAAATGGGTTATTCCCAAACTTCATATTCTCCTCTATAGTCATACAGAATGTTTACTTTTTTCACATTAAAAAAATTATGCTGGATTTTGCCCATCCTCATAAGCAATATCAAAAAAGCGGGGGTGTTCATCACCTTCAGTGATAGTTCTAGTTGTTTTTAGCTCTACTGGCCGAAGGCCAGAAGAGCTTATGGGATGGCGAGTTGTCCGTCGTCCGTCCGTCGTCCGTCGTTAACTTTTGGCTTGTGAACACTCTAGGGCCTTCATTATTAATCAAATCTTTACAAAACTTTTCCAGTGTCTTTATATCAATGAAAGCTCGGACAAGTTCGAAAACCAGCCGGATCGGATAAATTTCACCAGAGTTATGGCCCTTGTTTTGCTGAAAAATGCCATATTAAGCCTTGTGAACACTCTAGCACCTTCATTTATTATTTGATCTTTACCAAACTTGCACAGATTGTTAATATCAATGAAAGCTCGGACAAGTTCGAAAACAAGCCAAATTGGTTTGGTAACACCGGAGTTATGGCCCTTGTCTTTTCTGAAAATTGCTATTTTCTGCCTTGTGAACGCTCTAGCACCTTCATTTATTATTTGATCGTTACCAAACTTGCACAGATTGTTAATACCAATTATAGCTTGGACAAGTTCGAAAATCAGCTGAATTGGGTCAGTAAAACCAGAGTTATGGCCCTTGTTTTTTCTGAAAATTGCTATTTTCTGCCTTGTGAACGCTCTAACACCTTCATTTATTATTTGATTGTTACCAAACTTGCACAGATTGTTAATACCAATGATCGCTTGGACAAGTTCGAAAATCAGCTAAATTTGGTCAGTAACACCAGAGTTATGGCCCTTGTTTTTTTCTGGAAAATGCTATTTTCTGCCTTGTGAACACTCTAGGGCCTTCAATATTAATCGGACCTTTACTTAACTTTGCCAGTGTCTTTATATCAATGAAAGCTCGGACAAGTTTGAAAACCGGCAAGATCGAAATAATTTCACCGGAGTTATGGCCCTTGTTTTGCTGAAAAATGCCATATTAAGCCTTGTGAACACTCTAGCACCTTCATTTATTATTTGATCTTTACCAAACTTGCACAGATTGTTAATATCAATGAAAGCTCGGACAAGTTTGAAAACCAACTAGATCGGACCATTAACAGCGGAGTAATTGCCCTTGATTTAGTTAAAAATGCTATATTTTGCCTCATTCAGACAATAGGGCCTTCATCTTTCATCCAATCTTTACCAAACTTTACCAGATAGTTTATATAAATGAAAGCTCGGACAACTTTGACGACCATCTAGTTCGGACCATTAACAGCGGAGTTATGGCCCTTGATTTAGTTAAAAATGCTATATTTTGGACTCGTTAAGACGATAGGGCCTTTATCTTTCATTCGATCTTTACCAAACTTTACCAGATTGTTTATATAAATGGAAGCTCGGACAATTTCGAAGACCAGCCAGATCAGACCAGTAACAGGGGAGTTATGGCCCTTGATTTAGTTAAAAATGCTATATTTTGCCTCGTTAATTCGATAGGGCCTTTATCTTTCATCTGATCTTTACAAAACTTTACCGGATTGTTTATATTAATGACAGCTCAGACAATTTCGAAAACCAGCCAGATCGGACCAGTAACAGATGAGTTATGGCCCTTGATTCTGTTAAAATGCTATATTTTGCCTCGTTAAAATGATAGGGCCTTCATTTTTCATGCGATCTTTATGAAACTTTATGAGATTGTTCCTATCAATGAAAGCTTGGTCAAGTTCGGAAACCAGCTAGATCGGACCAGTAACAGTGGGGTTATGGCCCTTGATTTAGTCAAAAATCCTATATTTTGCCTGAAGACGATAGGGCCTTCATCTTTCATCCGATCTTTAAGAAACTTTACCAGATTGTTAATATCAATGAAAGCTTGGATGAGTTCGAAAACCATCCAGATTGGACCATTTACATCGGAGTCATGGCCCTTGATTTTCTGAAATATGCTACATCTTGGCCTCATTAAGATGAAAGGGCCTTCATTTGACCGGATTTCATTAAAACTTTGCAGGGATGATCAGTACCAAGCCTAGTTGTACATAGTCGCCGTGTTCCAGTTGAATGATTTTGGCAGAGTTATAGCCCTTTAAAGGTTTTAATACACAAACGTTGTTCTGACTAGTTCTCCTGAACCCATGGCCGGATTAAACAAAACTTTTTAGGGATGATCTATTCTATATCTAGTTGTGCACATCATCGCCGTGTTCCGGTTGAATGATTTTTGGCGGAGTTGGGGCCCTTTAAAGGTTTTAATACACAAACTTTGTTCTGACTAGTTCTCCTGAATCTGGCCGGATTTAAACGAAGCTTTTTAGGGATGATCAATTCCATGTCTAGTTGTGCAAATCATTGGCATATTCCCTTTAAAGGTTTTAATACACAAACTTTGTCTGATCTACTTGTCCTGAACCCCTCGCCAGATTTCAATGAAACTTTGCAGGGATGATCAGCACCAATCCTAGCTGTGCATGTCATTGTCATGTTCCGGTTTACAGATATTTGGCAGAGTTATGGCCCTTTAAAGGATTTTTTTGATACCACAATTTTTTTCCGGGCTAGTTCTCTTGAACCCCTGGCTGGATATAGACGGAACTTGACAAGGATGATCAGTATCAAGCCTAGTTTTGCATATCATCGCCATATTTCGGTTGAATGATTTTTGGCAGAGTTGTGACCCTTTAAATGTTTTAATACACAAACTTTGTCCAGATGAATCTCTTCTGAACTCTTTGCCGGTTTTTAGCGATCTTGGCGAGAACGATCAGTACTAAGCCTAGTTGCACCTGTCATTGCCATGTTCTGGTTGAATGATTTTTGAAAGACTTATGGCACCTTATACATAAACTTTATCTTGAGCCAGTAGAGCGTCCACAGGCCCTCTTGGGCCTCTTGTTGTATATTATTTTGCTAGTTGTACGAATTTTCAGATGTTCTTGTTAGATTTATTAATTTCCACATTTGCAGCTGTGTGTTTTATTTTGCTAGGTTCACCAATTTCCAACTAATCTTTGATTTTTTGTCATATTCAGTCATGTCTAATTTTAGGTTTGTCGCTGGTGCTGACAAATTTCCAATCCTATAAAGATGGGGCATATCCCATATTGATCATGTCATGTTAAGTGTGTAAGAAATATTGCCTGTCTATTTAATATCGCCACAACCGCAGATCATATCTGCCATAGAGACTTCCATAAATGCATATCTCGTTTGACATGCCATCATGATTTATGCAGAAACGAAGGACCTATTGGAATAGGTTAAAGACTTTCAGTCTATGGTGTGTCGAATTCAACACGGAGCTACACATACCAAGTCCCTCGGGTGTACGGTTTAGAACCTCATAAAAAGAGAATTTAATTAATTGTCGCAAGGGAGCTATCACAAGCAAAATAGATGGAAGATAGTTGAATCACCTCAGTCTGACTTCCAGATCTGTCCTGTGTGCAGGTGTGGAAATGTTATGCACGCTAAATTGAGCCCCGTTTTGTCTTCAGTGCACTTGCGTTTGTGTTATATGTCGCACTTTATTTATTCAGCATGTGCAGTAAGATAAAAAATTATTTAAAATTTATTTAAAATTGAATTGGTTTTATAGTCGCACCAACAGCTAAGGTCATATGGCGACTTTCCAGCTTCCACTGGTGGAGGAAGACACCAGGTGCAGAATTTATGTAGAACTTATCTTTTGTCATAAATAATGATAGCTAGCTGAATGAAAGAGTTGAGTTGAATTGGGTTTTAGAGCCCACCATCACAAAAAGGTTATATGGCACCAACAGGAATGACCATTCCAGGCCCAACAGACATTTCAGGCCCACCCGCCATTTACATCGAGATAAAATATATGAAATGGGCCTTGAACATTCTCACCTGCAAAGTTCTGAAAATTCTGTTCTAAACACTCCATTTTTTGCTGGAGCCACTATCATTGTTTTCTGTCACCACTAGAGTAGCACCAGAACAATACAATGATGATGATGATGATGATGGTGATCTGTAATGAATATGACAAAAAATGACAAATGAACATGAATCCAGGAGAGAGGTGGTTGGGGTGCGGGTGGAGGCCATTTTGACCATGGAAGCGCTGTAATACTTCTTTAAGAACTCCTTTAATTTGAGCAGAATATGGACCAAACTTTATTACAGTGTTCCTTTTACACCTGACATTGTCTGCAAAGTTTCGTTGTGACCTATTTTCTATGAAATATAGGTCAGGTCCAGTTCTGATACAAATACTGTATTGTGTTTTGTAATGGAATTATACCATTGAATATTTCCCCCTTTTTAGGTACAATTCATTAATGTGTTCCTTTTAAGACCTGACAGTTTGGAAAGTATGTCACTGTGACCTACTTTCTCCTAAATATAGGTCACGTCCATTTTTAGGTTGACTGATCTTTCTGGAACTACTTGACAGATTTTCATGAAACTTCACAGGAATAAATTGCTGATCTAGCTATCAGAACCTGTCAGTAAGAGCTTCAAGGTCATTGACCTCTTGTTTCAGTACCACTCCTATATCTCTCTTTCGATACTAGGGATATGGAACAAACTTTAATTAAACTTTATCTGTGAGTGACTGTTCCTGGCGGCGACAAGGTGCGCTATTTTTTTTTTTTTTTTTTTTATAAGATCTGCTTTTGTTACATTTCATGTTCAAATTTAAGACTTGGCATATATGCATGCTAACCATGGTCATATTAAAGCAATAACTGCAAATGTTTTGCATTTCAAATATTGTAACGAATTAAAACACATTACCCTGGAGTATTCATTAACAAAAGTCCTATCTGTATTTACTTCATACAGAAACATAGTCACATTTTGCATCATAAAAAAACTCCTGGATAATCAATCTAAATTTTAGAATGGTGAAAAATCACAAAATCTATATTAAAATGTCACTCAAGGAGCATATGGAAGAGTATTTGGAGGAATTACCCTGGAGACTTCACAATGTCAACCCTTCCTTCCATAAATGTGTATTATCTCATGCAGAAATATTGAAAAATCAATAGATGTTCCTTCTTGCTCAGAGACTCGGGAGTTCAAATTTTAATCTGATATGTGAAGAACACTGTCACACAGAGTGTTAATAAGCCCATGATGATAATTCCCAATGTTAAATCAATGCTGTTAAAGGTACTCGGTATGGTATTACGATTTATAAAAAAAAAATGCATTTAAAGGGACACATGGCAATCTTGAAGTCTGTCAGGCATTAAAATGAGCCTCTCAATTTATTAATCCAGTATCATTTTGACTTTAAATCTGCTTGCAAATATTTAAATACAATTTAAATTTTCAACTTTTCTTCGTTATTCTATCATAGGGTTGAATATGTACTCATTTGCAAAAGAAAGTTGACATTGAGTTGTGTTTAGATTTAATTGTATAAAGTTTTTTAGAATTAAATTGACAAATTGCAAAATGAATAATTATGCTGTGTTTGGTACCAAAGTTTTTATCATTCCATTGCCAATATCATGTTGTCATTTGTTTTTCAATAGGTCGAATCATTAAGTGACTGTCGCTTGATAAAGAGGATAGGGTGTAAAGTAAAATTTTCAAAGTGTCCAGTTTCTTTTGCAACTGAGTATATTATTGATGAAATGTAATCAACAGTTAAAAATATGTAAAAACAATTTGATTTATACTAATCTTATAATTAATATTAATGATTGAACAGATGCTATTTATGTAGAAAAACTAACCGGACGCCGCAAGTTTTTAAAAAAGTCAAGATTGCCTTGTGTCCCTTTAAGTCCCTGTTAATTCCCTTGTGCTCATTTTTCCCCCAACAATTTTTAGCAGGTATGATGAGTATAATGGTTGACTTAAATTATTTTCTGAAAATGAAAAAAATGCTGATTTTATAGTATATAATCTAACTAAATTTATTTTGGCAGAAAAACAATAAACGTGGTTTTTACGATAGAATTTGCAGCAACTCTGCAGTTCAGGGTGAGAAGGTTCTAGGCCCATTTTCCATATTTTATCTCGATATACATGGAGGATGAGCCTGGCATGTTCATGCCTGTTAGGCGCCATATAACCTGTAATGTGTTGGTGTGCCTTAAAACCCAATTCAATTCAATTCTAACTAAATTTAATTCTTGAAATATGTTGGGTTTAATTGTTCAACAATTTGGACTTTTGAATTGAATTTTTATGTCAAAATGTAAAAACAAACAATGAAAATGTTAAAATTGAACTTTAAATTAATCCTGTTAGTTTTTCAACATAACTTGCATTTTTTTCAATCATTAATATTAATTATAAGAATAGTTTAAATCAGATTGTTTTGTGCTTATTATTCACTGTTGATGATATTTCACCAATAATATAGATAAACATATATATGGTAGAATAAGATAAAAAAAAGGAAAACTCTAAATTTATTTTAATTATATGCAGGCAGGTTTAAAGTCAAAATGCTACTGACTTATTTAATAATTGACTTATTTAATAATGAATGAATGAATGGTGTTTTACGGCACCTTGACACATAAATAGGTCATATTGTGCGCAAAAACCGACGAAAGATGAAGAAATTAAGTAGTAATTAAAAATTAATGTAAATATATAAAGATAAAACTATTAAAAAATAAGGGATGATATGGTAGTAATATAAACTATATACAGTGCTTTGGGGTGTATAGAATCATTGGCAGTAAAGAATTATTTCCTGTTTAAATTCGATTTTCTCAGCTCATATATTTTAGATTATTTTAAAACTTTCCAAGCTTGAAGATATATCATATAAGCATACATTTATTCAACGGTGAAATTATTTGGGACATTTTTCCATGCAAAATATATCGCTACGTGCAACACCTCTCAGAAAAAATGATTCTATACTACCTGAATGAAGTGTTTTTTTGAAACGAAAAATTCATACTGTCACAATAAACTAAGAAATAAATATTTGCTGTTTTAACAAATGCTAGGGACAAAAGTAAAAATGCAATCATCAATTAAAGTAACTTGTTGAAGTTTGGCACTTTTAAGGATAAAATGAAATTATGTAAATATTGGTGAAAAAACGCCTATTAAAAAATCACAGTTTCAGGACAATAATTTTAGAATTTGTTCTATCATACAACTAAAAGGGTAAATCTAAATCAGAAATTAAATAAACATTTTCCTTTCATTTTAAAATTAGACGTTTAACCCAAGTGATTCTATACCCCCCAAAGCACTGTATATGTATTAATAAAATTTGATACTAATTTCAATGCTTGATAAAGATTGCCCTGTGTCCCTTTAAGGTAATATGTAATGTGTAATATTATAAATGATTAACTGTTTTTGTGCGTCAATTTTTTTTCGATATTGAGAACATATTTGTCACTCTGTCAAGATTGGAAACGATAAGATTTATGACTAGGAGCTTAATGTTGAGCTGGGAGACAAAATAAAGAGTTTGTAGATAACCTAATTGCTTTTTTTCAAGGGTCTATAACTTCTGTGGAAGTCTCTGAGAATTATTCTTTTGTCACTAACAACAGCATAGATCGAAGTGAAATGTGTTCTTTACAAGCTCACTGATAAGCTAAGGTGGCTTTGCTACATGCAGTCAGCATAGATCAAAACAAACTATGTTCTTTACAAGCTCACTGATAAGCTATGGTGGCTTGGCTGCATGGCATAACAGAAATGTTGCTCTTGATGTCTAGTTGATCCTAGCAAAATTTCAGGTTGTCCTGAAATTCAAGATGGCAGCCATGGCTAAAAATAGAGTTTTAAAAAATAAATTTGTAGCGACTGCTTCTTGAAAACTATGTGATATTGATATGGGACTTTTCTAAAATGATCAGCATGACATGATGTTGGTCCTTGTTGAAAATTATTTTGATTCAACATTAAACATGGTTGGCAGCGGACATCTTTGTTTGCATAGAGTTATAAATAAAAACTTGTAATGTCTACTGGGAAACTACTAGACAGATTTTCATGAAACTTCGCAGGAATCCTTATCTAGCTATCAAAACCTATCAGAAGAGCTTCAAGGTCATTGACCTCTTGATTGAGAAGTAGTCCCCACAAAATCACATTTTTAAACTCTATCTTTAGCCGTTGCAGCCTTATTGAATTTCTGGCCAACCTGAATTTTTGCTAGGATCAACTAGACATCAAGAACAACCTTTCTTTGAAGTTCCATGAAAATCTGTCAAGTAGTTTCAGAGAGTCACCACCAGTTTTTCCTATATAACTCTGTAAACGAAGATGGCCACTGGCAGCCATGTTTGACATGGAATCGAAATGAATCTTGGTTAGAACCAAGTACATGTCGCACCAGTAATTTTGGTAAAGGTTCCAATTCAATATCGCTTAAGGTTTTTGAGAAGAAGACGCCACAAAGTCGCTAAAATCTATTTTTAGCAGTGGTGGCCATCTTGAATTTCCTACTGACCTGAATATTTGCTAGGATCAACTAGACATCAAGAGCAACATTCCCTGAAGTTTCATGAAAATCCGTCAAGTAGTTTCAGAGGAGTAGTCGCCACAAAAAAAACGTTCACGGATGGACGACGCATCTTTGATCAGTCGAGCTAAAAATTGATCATCATAAGTAGTAAATGGATGGTCTGCCTCCACCACAAAAAATCTACCATCATACATAGCCTAAAATGTGCTGAAAAATGGCATGAAACACTAAACAAATATATATATCAGTATCATTTTACGAACACATGATGCCATATTGCACCTATACATTTAAAAAAACCAGACGCTTTCAGAAAACATTACAGACTTAGAAGATATTTTCTGGACAATACTATTGATTTTGTTTCCATTACAATAGATACCTTGACAAAAAATTGAGAATTTGAATTCTATGCTTTACTCTGGACGATTTATAATGTCCCTATTGATTTTGTTTGTATGGCATTTCTAGTAATTGTTACATTGCCTGATGCTTCCCGCTTTGTTATTTACCCATAATACCTTGGGAGTTGTGTCACATGTAGAAGATTCATCTATGTCCGATGGTTTCGTGTTACTGTAGCGGAGTCATATGAAGTCTAGTTTGAAAGGAAATGATATTGATACATAAAATGCTTCTTTTTTTTTTTTACTCATCTGCAATAATCTTGTTTTGAAATATTGATGTATTAACGAGTCGAGACATTGATAGAGAGACATAAAACTTGGAAGGGATAGGTCAGAATTGGTGGAATGATCAAGGTAGATAACTCACTTAACATGCAAGAGTAGGACACAAATCCAGTAAAGGCTTATATGTGTTGATAACTCACTTAACATGCAAGTCCAGTAAAGGCTTATATGTGTTCTTCTATTTAACCCTTTCGCTTCCACAGTCAAAACCATTGATTTTACAGCCAGTGTAGGCCAGATCAACATGCACACTTAGGCTGATCAGGGTTACAATGTTAGCCACTCGGTAAGAATGTTTTCCAAAATACTTTTGATGTGACATATTACCAGAGGGGTTAAATTAAACTTTTAGCAGACAACATCTAAAATTTGGTGGCGAAAGGGCTAAAAGATTCTTTAAACATTAGGGGAACATGTCATTGTGTGCTAAGGTACCCGACTAAGCGCATGTTTATAAAGAAGACAGAGGGTTTCCATGGGTCAGGGACAAGTCCGAGAAATTTTGGATTGGTCAGGGAAATTTTAGATTTTAGGAAAACGTCAGTGAAAAGTAAGGAAAATTTAAAATCCCAGGATCACTGATTTGAAATATGCTGTATCACCATGGTTCAGGCAGTGATCGAGACTGACAATTATTTTTGACAGTTTGATTTCAAATTTATTGGTCAGGAACTTCTGGTCGAGGAAATATCTGGAAATGGTGCGTCATCTTTTCTATGTGATTGCTCTACTCAGCTTACTTTCAGGGAGAAATTGTGAGGTTTCTTTTCAGTGTCGGTGGCTAAATGCCTAACTCATGGATATGCCAATGAGTGATAGTTTTGCAATGTTTTGAGAGGTGTAGTGTTTGCTTCTCAGTTGGTTCGGCTAAAATGCCTAACTAAAATGCATAAGTTTGGGTCGCTAAAATGCCTATATAACTTTCATGGAGATGTAATAGATTTGCGCAGTGGTCTCGCAAGTGAGTTGAAATTAATTGCTGTTTAACGGCTGATCAACACATTGTAAAGGTTTATATTTCAAGTGCCCCAAAGAGAGGGGTAGGGTACATAGGAACTCTGCCCTACTCTGACTATCAAATGTCACCGTCACGCAGCAAGGGGATGGCCGTGTTTTGGTAACTCTAATTTGTACAGCTGCTCTATAGTGTTGTTCATTTTGGTAAGTGCAACTCTGCTGTGGTAGTTTCGAATCTTGACTGCAAGGGGTTAACTTTGATCTGTTTTGGTAAGTGCAACTCCGTTGTGGTAGTTTCGAACCTTGGCTGCAAGGGGTTAACTTGCATCTGTTTTGGTAAGTGCAACTCGGTTGGGTGAATTTCGAACCTTGGCTGCAAGGAGTTAACTTGCATCTGTTTTGGTAAGTGCAACTCGATTGGGTGAATTTCAAACCTTGGCTGCAAGGGATTAACTTGCATCTGTTTTGGTAAGTGCAACTCGGTTGGAGTAGTTTTAAACTGGCTTCAATTCACACTGGTTGCAAGACTGATTTGGCATCTCACAATAATTCATGGTATTACCGTATCTTTCTTTAACTAATCAACTCTTAGTAAATCTCTTCATTCATTCATTGATTCATTGTTTATTATTTGCTCTTCAACATCAAATTCATCGTTTGTATTCTTATATCATATATTTCAGAATGTTATTGTACCTATTCTGCGATTTAGGCTTGCTCGTGCCATGTATTCCGTAAACTCTAAAATTGAATATTGACATCGTTCATAGTCTTGTATTCCATTCAGGATTGAGTGTACGAACAATTCAAATGTTAAATGTTTAATATGTAAGAATGTATGACAATTACTCTTGGGGATGAATATCGTTGCCATTACATATTAAACAGCTATCACTCATTTTAGAATGAGTTTATGTTTAGAATTTTGTGATTCTTGATTTCAATCAACTCATTACTCAGTACAGAGTAGAAAATCAGTTCTAAGAACTGATTGAGTCTCTCCACCTTTGCTAAATTAAACCAGTCAGAATGCTTCATTCATATTAAAAATTAATTGCTTCTATCATGACATGACTTCCTGATATTATGACATCACTTCCTGGTATTATGACATCACCTTCCTGGTATTATGACATCACTTTCTGGTATTATGACATCACTTCCTGGTATTATGACATCACTTTCTACTATTTTAGATGTCACATCTTTTCACTCAACCAGTTCTGAGAAGCACAAAAGAGATTAAGACTCTTTAAATCTCTCATTAAGTAATGAGTAAAACCTGGAAACCTAGAGAAAACCAAGAATCACAAAATTCTAAATATAAAATAATTCTAAAATCAGTTAACAGATTGTTATTGTTTGATATATAAGTATGTTTATCTGTGACATAGCATTATGAATTTTTTAATGTTTAAGTACATTATTCTGTGACATAGCATATTGAATGTTTGAAGTATATCTTCGTTATTCTGTGATTTTAAATTATTATTAAATGTTTAATGTAATTTGCTCATTGTTCTGTGACATAGCATATGAAATGTTTAATGTGTATGTATGTTATTCTGTGACATAGCATATGAAATGTTTAATGTGTATGTACGTTGTTCTGTGACATAGCATATGAATGTTTAATGTGCATGTACGTTATTCTGTGACATAGCATATGAAATGTTTAATGTGTGTGTACGTTGTTCTGTGACGTAGCATATTAAATGTTTAATGTTTGTGTACGTTATTCTGTGACGTAGCATATGAAATGTTTAATGTGTATGTACGTTATTCTGTTATTACGTTTATCTGTGACATATTGTATTGAGTGTTTAATGTATATGTACTTGTAATATTTACTCTTGGAGATATCTATCTGTGACGTTACATATTAATAAATTAATGTGTAATTTTTCTCTTGGAGATGTTTATCTGTGACATAACATATTGAATGTCTAACGTATTCCGTTTGCAGTCTCATTTAAATATTCGCCATTCATTTGTCTCCATGAAAGGCTCCTTGGGAGAATTTTGTGACCGTGATTAGAATAAACTGTAGTCATTGTGCAAATTGTCGTCTAGCTGTTCTAATTCTGTAGAAATACGGTAATATGTTTCCACTAGGTATTTAAAGGGACACACGGCAATCTTGAAGTGTGGATTAAGCATTGAAATTAGTGTCTTGATTTATTTATCCGGTATCATTTAGATTTAAACCTGCTTGCGTATAATTAAATAAAAATTTTGAGTTTTCAAATTTAAGCTCTTCTGATCAGAGAACAGCAGAGCTTATGCCATGGTGCGGCGTCCGTCGTCCGTCCGTTGCGCCCCTTGTGTGTCTTTTTTTGTGTATATAGTATACTTGTGTGACTTTTTTTTCTCGTGTGACTGACACACAAGCAAGTATGTCTCTATGCAAAGGAAACTGTCTATTTCTTCATTTAAAGCAATAAAAAATTGAAGTCACACAAGGGGAAGTGAGCTTGTGTGCCTAAAATGTGTCCAAATGGTAAAAACGACACGCAAGATGTAAAAAACAGTCACACAAAGTACGAACGTACACACGAAAAACAGGCACATAAGTTTTGAGTCACACAAAGCCTGATTTTGTGTACGTCCGTACAAACGTCCGTCTGTCCGTAAACTTTTTTTTGTAGCGACTACTCCTCTGAAACTACTGAATGGATTTTCGTGAAACTTTACAGAAATATTGCCCATGAAGTTTAGTTGATCCTAGCAAAAATTCATGTAGATGTGAAATCCAAGATGGCCACCAAATCTAAAAATAGGTTTTTAAAAAACAAGATTGTAGCGACTACTTCTTGAAAACTCTAAGGGATATTGATATGGGACTTTTTCTAAAATGATCAGCATGACATGATGTTGGTCCTTGTCGAAAATCTTTTTGATTTGACATTAAACATGGCTGCCAGCGGCCATCTTTGTTTACATATAGTTATATAATGAAAACTTGTAGCGACTACACCTCTGAAACTACTTGACGGATTTTCATGAAACTTCACAGGAATGTTGCTCTTGAGAGAATAATAATAATAATGATAATTTAGTTACGGGTGATAAAACGTGGTTCCATTATTATGAGCCAAAAAGAAAAGTATCTAACCGAATCTGGGCCACGAAAATATGAAACGGCCAATTATTGCCAAACAAACGCGAACTTCTAAGAAGGTTCTGTATGCAAATTTTTTCACTACCAACGGTCCCGCCATACAGACGGCGGTGCCAAAAGGCAGAACTGTCACAGGACGGTTTTATAAAAACATTGTATTGAAACAATTGAAGAAGTACTACAAGTAGCGTCGCCCTATAACATGTCTGGAGTATGTTCTGTTCGTCTTCTGCATGACAACGCACTCCCACACAAAGCCCGTATTGTAACGGACTTTTTAGAGTCAGAGAAGATCACCTGGACCCCTGCGACTATTTGCTCTTCCCAAGACTAAAAAATCACTTATCTGGGAAGAGATATAACTGGAGGAATGCCCTGGGATCTGCTGTTTACCAGTGTCTTAAGGGTGTACTTGTTCATGAATACAAAAAATGTTTTCAGAAGTGGATTGCACGACTCAAAATGTATGTTTCGGCTAATGGGGAGTACTTTAAAGGAAATCGCAAAAACAATGGATCAAAAACGATTATAGTATTCTAGTATCAATACCAATTGCATTATTTACGGAACACCCCTCGTATATATCTGTATAATCCAAACAAATCTAATTATCTCACATCATATATCTTTGTAAAAATATAGACATCATAGTATGGCATGGTGTTACAGTTAAATGCCAAGGAACAATTATTGTTTCACAATCTAATTTGACCTCAATTTCTGCTACTGAACTATCCTAAATTGACGACATTTGAATATCGAAAATTGTCCTAAAAGAGACGTTATTGATTGTTTACACCGAACACAAGCGGTTCTTCTCTGTTTTTGGTCTGTTTTCCCTCTGATATTGGGCATTTGGTTTTATTTTCTCATGGATAAATGTTGTAATTTTAGGACGGACTATGTATATTAACATGATTCATGATTGCAGATGAGGAAATATGTTTTCAAACTGAGTTTTATATATGTTTTTTTCAACAAATGTATGATCAACATATGGATTTTTTTTCTGGCTGTTGTGAAAAGGATTACGTGAGTGTAACACAAAAGTATTTGTTGACGAGTTATTAAACGGACATATGGCAATCTGGATTTATTTAAAACTCATGGCGTCCCGTTAATTTTTAGCTCTACTAATCAAATATCTGCAGAGATTATGCCGTGGTGCGGTGTCCGTCGTCCGTCTGTCCGTAAACTTTTTTTGTAGCGACTACTCCTCTGAAACTACTGGATGGATTTTCATGAAACTTTACGGGAATGTTGCCCATGATGTCTAATTGATCCTCTCAAATATTCACATTGATGTGATATTCAAGATGGCCACCAAAGCTAAAAATACATTTTTAAAAGACATGTTTGTAGCGACTACTTCTTGAAAACTATAAGTGATATTGATATGGGACTTTTTCTAAAATGATCAGCATGACATGATGTTGATCCTTGTCGAAAATCATTTTAATTCTACTTTAAACATGGCTGCCAGTGGCCATCTTTGTTTACATAGAGTTACATGGTAAAAACTTGTGGTGGCTACTCCGCTGATAGTACTCGACAGATTTTCATGAAACTTCACAGGAATGTTGCGCTTGATATCTTTTTGATCCTAGCAAAATTTCAGGTCGGCAGGAAATTCAAGATGGCCACCACGGCTAAAAATAGATTATTAAAAAACAAGTTTGTAGCGACTACTTCTTGAAAACTATAACTGATATTAATATGGGACTTTTTCTAAAATGATCAGCATGACATGATGTTTTTTTTTGTTAGTTCTACTAATAAAAGATCAGCAGAGCTTATCTTGTGGTGCGGTGTCCGTCCGTCCGTCTGTCTGTCCGTCTGTCTGTCCGTCCGTCAAACTTTTTCTTTTAGCGACTACTCCTCTGAAACTACTGGATGGATTTTCATTAAACTTTACAGAAATGTTGCCCATGAAGTCTAGTTGATCCTAGCAAAAATTCATGTTGATGTGAAATCCAAGATGGCCACCAAATCTAAAAATATATTTTTAAAAATACAAGTTTGTAGCGACTTCTTCTTGAAAACTATAAGTGATATTGATATGGGACTTTTACTAAAATGATCAGCATGACATGATGTTGGTCCTTGTTGAAATTCCTTTTGATTCGACGTTAAACATGGCTGCCAGCAACAATCTTTGTTTACATAGAGTTATATAGTAAAAACTTGTAGAGACTACTTATCTGAAACTACTTTACGAATTTTTTGAAACTTCACAGGAATGTTGCTCTTAATATCTAGTTGATCCTAGTAAAACTTCAGGTCGGCCGGAAGTTCAAGATGGTTGGCACGGGCCGGAAATTTAAGATGGCCACCACGGCTAAAAATGGATTAAAAAAAATATTGTAGCAACTACTTCCTGAAAACTATAAGTGATATTGACTTTTTGCAAAAAAATGATCAGCATGACATGACGTTGCTCATTGTCGAAAATCATTTTGATTCAACATTAAACATGGCTGCCAGTGGCCATCTTTGTTCACATAGTTATATATTAAAAGCGTGTAGCGAATACTCCTCTGAAACTACTTGACTGATTTTCATGAAACTTCACAGGAATGTTGCTCTTGATATCCAGTTGATCCTAACAAAATTTCAGGTCGGCTGGAAATTTAAGATGGTCGCTATAGCTAAAAATAGATTTTAAAAAAGAAGTTTGTAGCGACTACTTCTTGAAAATTATAAGTGATATTGATATGGGTCTTTCTCTCAGATGATCAGCATGACATGTTGGTCATTTTGATTAGACATTAAACATGGCTGCCAGCGGCCATCTTTGTTTACATACAGTTATATAGTAAAACTTATAATGGAACGACTACTCCTGAAACTACTTGACAGATTTTCTTGACAGATTTTCATGAAACTTCGCAGGAATGCTAATCTAGCTATCTAAACCTATCAGTAGAGCTTCAAGGTCATTGACCTCTTGTTTTGATATAAATTGCGCTTATTCAATCGTTACTATTAATTATAAGAATAGTATAACGCAAATTGTTTTTTCATGATTCTAACTGTTGATTATATTTCACCAATAAACTATATTCAAACCTGGGGTAGAATATAACAAAGTATATCTGAAAATACAAAATTGTATTTAAATATATGCAAGCAGGTTTTAAGTCAAAGATGCTGAATTAATCAATTGAGAGGCTAATTTTAATGCTTGAAGTTCACGCATAATACCGAGTTAACAAGGGATTCTTCTTGGTGCTCAAATGGTAGAGGGACTATAATCCTTAGAACTACACACGCACACACTTAATGCTTGATAACAAGTTAAGATCGCCATGTGTCCCTTTAACTTTAGTAGTAGATGGTTGTATTACAGGCGTTCCTGTCATGTAGGCTTACGACAGAGCTGAATTAATGACAATGGTGGTAAATGAGAAAGCGGTTTTCATAATAACTGCCACCTTCTGCACGACATTACGTGGTCCCGCCTTAATTCCATTAAGCAATGGGAAAGCGTATATTAACAGGATTTTATAACAGATATTTCGACAATAAAAACGTATAAAACTTGTTTAAAATTACTTATCAAATGTTTTAATTTTACAATATGCAAACTTTTTAAGCCGAAATTAAGGTTTTATTTCATACCCCAGCCAACCCTGTTTTCGCTTCTTGGAGAAGGGGTTGGATGGGGTATGAAAGTTAATACTCAGACCACGTAATGAGAAGGAAGGGATGTATTTAAAATATATGCATCTTTATCACTAGAAATGTTAGTATACAACAAATTTATGTTTGTATTTGCATATCTGTGTTAGCATATTTATGTTTTATCAACATATTTATGTTTGTATCACATATTAATGTTTGTATCAGCATAAATATTTTTCCTAAAATGTGTTTTGTTCTATTGCAGGAGTGAAGAGCCTGTCAATTCCAACATGGATATCTCCACAGGACACATAGTCTTGGTGAGTTGTCTCCCTTTATTGCAACACATCTTGGCATTTACTTCCCTTAGTTGTACTTGTTTTTAGCTCTACTGCTTTTGCCAGATGAGCTTAAAGGGGCGTAGCTGACCTGAAATGCTTATATAGGCCAGACAAGCTTTTTTTTAAAACTTAGCTATGTCATGGTTCGTTTTGGCGTATTATCTGACGGAACACTTGTGTGGTATTTGAAGAAATATTCTTCGACAAATTTGATAATTAACATTTCACGACAAAATTGAATTACGCTGTAAAATAAAATAAGAAACAATTGTTGACACTTAACCCCCACCCCACCCCTCCCGCTCCGACTTTAGTTTTTATTGCATTTTTCGAACCTATTTTTTCTCTTTATTTAAAATTTATGTATAGGACCCTATATGGCCTAATAGTAGCTACGCCGATGGCTTATGTGATTGCGCATTCGTTCTTGTCTGTTATGTTACTGTTGTTAACAGCATCTTTACTTTGCAATTCATCTCTGCCTATCTTTGTCAGGGTCTTAACATCAATGAAAGCTTGAATAGTTTCAAAAACCACATATATCTGATAACAGAGTTATGGCCCTTGTTTCAAGGAGAGATGATATGTTCTGCCTTGTTAATACACTAACACCTTCATTTTGCAGTTGATCTTTACCAATCTTTGTCAGGGTCTATATGTCCATAAAGGTCTGATAATTTAAAAATCCTGAATATTTTACATTTAACTGTTTAAAGAAAAGCATATGGATAAACAATTTGGGACAATTTGGACTAGCTTGATGCTTGTTATAAAGGGGAATAAATGTTGATTGTTGGTTATATTGCATGAGTGGACAGAATACATGTCACTTCTTGTATGGTTATAACTCCACTGTCATCCAGTAGAGCATCCTCGTGTTATGTCTTACCTCTCTTTATTATAATGTTGTATTTAAGAAATAAAATATTTCCAATGGGATTATATTGTCCCAGATCAATACCGAGTTGGCGGGACTTGAAGTCATCGATACCAAGGGCCGTAGGCCGGTGGTTTCGATGGGTTTCAAGTCCCAAACACCAGGCTTTTGATATGGCACAACAATATAAACCCGATGGAAATATTTTATTTCTTATCTGACATGGATGTTTATGTATTTAATACACACATTTTCGAGATATTGAACATAATACAAATTCAACAACTTACATTGTATACCCATCTCGCAACACCAAACGAAGAAAATATACAGCTTTATCCAGGTTTTAACAATTTCAATTCATTGTTGGAGCATAACGATGCTTTAAAATAACGTAATCATTGTTTTGGATGTTTTCTGACTTTAATATCGTTTAAAATGACGTCCTAACGGTTGAAGGACGGGCTGTCAGAGGTCTTGATAGGAATTTTAAAACTACCTCAATAACCAATCAGCATTGAGTATTTTAATTAACAATGTTGGATTGTTGTATAATTAGGTACACACTCTGTCACATTTATCAGGAGGTAGGCAGAGGGTAGAATCCCCCAAATTCATGTTCATTTGATCATTTTTTTGTTCATGTTCATTAAAGGTCTTCATCATGAACCCTGCATTGTTTCAGGTGCCATCTCGCTCACATCAAAAGAGCCCTGGCAGAAAAACAATAAACGTGGCTCCAGCGTAAATGGAGTTTCTACGATAGAATTTGCAACAACTCTGCAGTTCAGGGTGAGAAGGTTCTAGGCCCATTTTCCATATTTTATCTCGATATACATGGAGGATGAGCCTGGCATGTTCATGCCTGTTAGGCGCCATATAACCTTTCATGTGTTGGTGCGCCTTAAAACCCAATTCAATTCAATTAAATTTATCAGGAAACACAGTTGCACTATTTTGATTCCATCACTTCTGTTGATGCTGCTGATAATGATGTTGTTGTAATAAGAACGCGAATATTGCTAATTTTTTTAGAAATAAATCGATTAATTGCTGCTTATTCATATATATTACTTATTAACCTGAGATGTTGCAGTTTTATGCTGTTGATTGTAGAGGTGTTAAGTGCAATATTTTCTCTAGCTTTTTAATGTGTGTGTGTCGATAAAAAGTGCATGGTAATAAACAGTTGATTGGAAGCATAGAAATGATCACCTATATTGACTGGATGAGCTTTGACTGGATGAGCTGTTATAATGATACTGGGTATAATGGACCTTAAGAATGTTTCATGGATATCTGATGAAGATTGGAAATCCAACATGAGATTGCATAACTGTTTTTATAGGCACCGAAGCTGAGTTTTGCATCACAAGATATATTGAGGGTTGAAATTTCTGTATCTTCACCAGCACTTTATCTTGAATTCTGACAATTTTGTGTGTTGCCCCCCTACCCGTTGTATGTTTATATACACAGTGGCGTCATGCAGATGACCATGTTATCGATGTCATTGTTGTTGTGCATGACTTTTATCTGACCTTAGAATAAATCTGAATTGCTAGCAATCATGTAAAACACAGATAATATGCTCTCCAGAATGCAAGAAAACTAGGTTCCAACAAAAACAGCTATGGTATTCCCCTAGTATTTAGAATAAGAGTGCCTCCCCAAACTGTAGCCCCCGCTCCCACCCTCCCCCCTTCCCCACCCAAAACTTCCCCCTTAAAAAAATAAATAAAAAATGGTGATAATAATAATTAATAAAAGATCATCAAAATTTCAAAGTTCAATACATTTTTTTGAACTCAATAATCAAAATTCAATAAAAAAGTACTTTTTATTTTTTGACATTTTATAAGATAATCTTCGCATTTTGCATAGTGTCCAAGCACTTCTGTTAGGGGAAATATGGTACATCTCATGTTGGAACTACCGATCTTCACCAGCACAATGAAAGAGTCTTGTACAAAATCTATTTCAGTCGTACATGGAAGACCATCTGAAGAACAAGGACCGACTTGAGCAAGAGTGGGAGGCCATGGTGGCGTACGAGGCCGACCCAAGCAGCACGAAAGTTTCCGAAGATCCCGCCAACACGCGCAAGAACAGATACGGAGATGTACTTCCCTGTGAGTAACATAGAGGTTAATCGGTCAGTTATAGTTCCGGGCACGAGGGCTTTTTCAAGAAAATTGGGAAAAGCCTTGCTGATTTTAGGAAAAAATGAAGCGTGAGACTGTCCGGATTGGGAACAAGCGTGATTTTCGCTGTTTAAATAGGGGGGTGTTTTTTTAAGGGAAAATTTTCATTTCGGGGTTTCAGAATTTATTTTAGGATAAATTCTAAAAACAAATGATATTGGCAAGGGAATGATAAAAACTTTGGTACTAAACATGGCATATTCATTTTGGAATTGTTCAATTGAATTCTAAAAAAAAAATTATACAATAAAATCTAAACAAAACTCAGTGTCCACATTTTTTTGCAACTGAGTTTTTTGTTTGACTTAGGGGTAGGGGTATTCATCACTTTCAGTCATAGTATTGACCTTGGTAGTCGACAGGTGGCAATATGATGCAGGGTAAAATTACATCATTATGAAATAGCTCTTGTATACAGTAATGAGGAAGTTTTTGACATGTGTGACTGTCACACAATATGTAGGGTGTTACAATTGTATTGACAAAGCCGAGGATTGTTTCGTCATTTGACCAGTGATTTTCCTGTGAAAAATATCAAATTATTGGGAAACTTTGTAACAACTATTTAGAGAATCTCTGTTTGTGACAATGGTATGTATACATGTAATGTTTATGGTTTTGAGCAGTAAACAGTACTAAAAATATAGGATAATGATATGAGTCAAACAATTATGTTACAATTTGTACCACTACTACAGAGCCTGCACAATGTTTGCCTGGGGTCGGTACACGCAAACCTCTTTAGCCAGGAACACGTTTCATGTTGATCATAAACCGCAAAAGAAAGTAGCTACGAACGTTTCCAGGTGAACAAACAGGATGCAAGGTTCAAATTCAAAATAATGCTGGATTAAGAAAACGGGGGGTAATTTTAGTAACTGCTAAGCACTTCAGGCTCCCCGTGTGTCTCTTTAAGCAAAACATTGTTTTATATCCCATTCCTATTGGCTCTTGAGTCTTAACCTTTCAGTGGCTCTGACAGCGGTGTGCATGGTTTTGATAAAAAAAATACCCCAAAACACATTGAAATTCTACGTATTCTTGCAGATGACGACCAAACCATCTTAAATAATAAACCTTTTCC
Source organism: Cyrtodaria siliqua (assembly GCA_037043455.1). NCBI lineage: Eukaryota > Metazoa > Mollusca > Bivalvia > Adapedonta > Hiatellidae > Cyrtodaria > Cyrtodaria siliqua. Next base: position 26,049 of record JAWPHD010006606.1, on the reverse strand, counting down.
AGTATTTGCCTGAAGGCTTGTACTTCTAAGCCATTTGAATGGTGTTTTACGTAATTTTTAGTGCATGTTAGGCCATATATGACGGTCATTTTTTTTTTGTGGTAGAGGAAGACCTCCAACTTTTTCCCTGGGTACTGTATACCTCCCACAAGCTTTCTCACAAGTTGAGCTCATGGTGGGATTCACACTCACAGTCATGAGAGGCGAGAAGGCAACACAACAGTGTTAACCTGTCGACCACGGTGGCGCCTTCTTATACATTCATTCGTTGGGACCATAAACCATGTGCATGTGGTTGGACTAAAAACCCTGATACACAAGTTTTAGCATTAAATCATTCAGATGGCCCTTATTGACTTAAGACTTCCCGGCATTCAGTCAAAGGCACCGTATACCCTGGGCACAACTATCTAATACATATGCACTTAAGGAAAAAAGAAACAACTCGGGAATTGCCACTATATAATTTATATACTGCTCGCTTAATTCTGCCTAATATTCCAGAGAAATCCCAAAATGGTTTGTAAAAAATGGTCGCAGCTAGTTAGAGAATGGACAAAACTGTGCTGTGATAGGCTTTTTAATCACAGTACACTTTATAACACTTTATTACATGAGATTCATATATATTAAAATTGCGGTTTGAAAATTTGATTATAGTCCTGTACCATTCGATTAACAATAGCATATATCACATACAATATATAGACAAAATTCCCGAGTTGCATTTCTTATTTCCGTTAGTATAGTAGAACAGCGTTTTAACTTATGATCTATTTGACAAACAAACAGAACAATCATGTTGCCATTTCCATCTCCTGATCGGAGAAAACAACTTTGTGTTGAATCAACATCAGGCTTGATTGCCCCAGTGGTGGCATGTCAGAGAATAATCCAAGACGAGCAGAACGGCGGTAATATAGGGGAGATCTGATGAAAAGGAAATATGACCCATAATTATGCTTATTATTTGTCATTTTAACAGAAAGCCTTGTTACATGAACAGTTATATTAGGGTAGAAGAGTAATCACAAGTGTTCGGTTTCGCAAATTCGCTGTCAAATTAGTGCAGCTTTGGTTACGGAAAAAACGTCTAATTTAGTGGGATGTGAACGGCACAATTACCGACACAGTTCTTTGTGGTAATAATTACTGCTGAAGGTCTGAATGTCTGAAAACAAGATGGCATGATATATGTTGCCTGATAACAGATGGGTGACATATTGCAAGATGGCGTCGCGGTGTAACGGTTGGCATCTCGGCTTAGTAACCCAGGGATCGCACGTTCAATCCCTGGCAGCTTCTAAAGGTCTGAATTTGGGTTACACTACTAAAAATAAAAACCATTAAAAATGCCATGAAAATCATCAAAACCATTAAATATAACCATTAATTCTTGTTTTAAATATTTAATGGCAACTCTGTTCTGTACCATTACTAATGAATAGGTCCCGCCTTAATTTCATTAGGCGATGGGAAACTTTTGTTAGCAGGATTTTTAATTAACAGATATTTCGACAATAAAATATGTTTAAAAACATTTTTTACAGAAGGAATGCGATAACCTGTTTAAAATTACTTATTAAATGTTTTAATTTTACAATATGCAAACTTTCTAAGCCAAAATTAAGGTTTTATGAGCTCTACTGGCCAAGGGCCAGCAGAGCTTATGGGATGCTTATTAAATGTTTTAATTTTACAATATGCAAACTTTCTAAGCCAAAATTAAGGTTTTATGAGCTCTACTGGCCAAGGGCCAGCAGAGCTTATGGGATGGTGGGTTGTCCATCATCTGTCCGTCCGTTAACTTTTACCTCGTTAAGACGATAGGGCTTTCATTTTTCATCCGAAAACTAGCCAGATCGGACCAGTAACAGCAGAGTTATGGCCCTTGAGTTAGTTAAAAATGTCATATTTTGCCTCGTTAAGACAATAGGGACTTCATTGTTCATTCGGTCTTTCCCAAACTTTACAGGATTGTTAATATCAATGAAAGCTCTGACAAATTTAAAAACCAGCCAGATCGGATCAGTAACACTGGAGTTACGGCCCTTGATTTATTTAAATATGCTATATTTTGCCTCGTTAAGACAATAAGGCCTTCATTTTTGATACGATCAGTACCATACTTTACCTGATTGTTAATATCGCTGAAAGCTGCAACGAGTTTGAAAACCAGGCAGATTGGATCATTTACACTGGAGTTATGGACCTTTGTTTTTCTGAAATATGCTATATTTTTGGCCTCATAAGACGAAAGAGCCTTCATTCAGTGAAACTTTTCAGGGATGATCAGTACCAAGCCTAGTTATACATATAGTCACCGTGTTATGGTTAAATGATTTTTGCAGAGTTATGCCCCTAATGGTAGCACCCAGTGACTGACATCAAAAATCAAAATTACGGTCAAGCGCTTCCAGTTTCAAATTTGTTTCTGCACAAACGGTCAAGGCGTTTGTATTTACAATCAATTTGTTTTTTTGTTTGGTGTTTTTATGTTGTTTTCAACACGTAAGGTATATGTGACTTTCAATTTTTTGTGGTGGAGGCCGACCACACACTTTTCTTCCTGGGTAGAACCAGTATTGTACACCTCCCACCTTCCGTAAGAATCGACACTTTCTCACTTTCGAGCTCCCAGACTTAAGTGCCATTGCAGCTTTAACAATCTGTTTCATCAGTATTATACGAAATATGAAAACAATGCAATTGTATACATACATCTGTTGAAATTTTAAAATCCAATGATGATAAACAAGAAAAGAAAATGGCTCATTTAGTGTTTTTTTCGATTTTGAATTAATTTAAGTACTGGTTATATGATATCAGTGTGCGTGTTGTGCAAATATAAGAATATAAGGACACCATTAAAAAACGGAAAAGTGACAAATTACATTGTTTGAGAAGTATAATTACACTTACCTCCACTCCTTGAACTAAAGAAATATAAATTCACTTGAGATGGGCTTTTAAAAACTTTTTTTTTTAGCTCACCTGAGCACGATGTGTTCAAGGGTGAGCTATTGTGATCGCACTTTGTACGTACGTCATCCATGCAATGCGTCCATGGGTTTTTCCGTCCACAATTACTTAAAACAACTTCTCCTCTGAAACTGCATGGCCAATTTTGATGAAACTTCACAGGAATGATCCTTGGGTGGTCTTCTCTCAAGATTTTTCAAATTATGGAAATTTATGAAAATTATGCTGAACTCCAGTTGCCATGGCAACCGGGAAAAAAAAGCTGGAAAACTTTAAAAATCTTCTTCTCTAAAACTACTGGCTCTATTTCAGAATAATTTCACAGAAATGATGTTTGGATTACCCTCTACCAAGATTATTCAAACCCGATTGATTCGTCAAAAAACATGGCCGAGAGGCCCGGGACAGGGCTTTTGTTTGCTATATTTCTAAATGGAAAACTTAAAATATCTTCTCGTCTGAAACCGCTTGATGGATTTCAAAATAATTTCACAGAAATGATGTTTGGGTGACCCTAGGCCTCTACCGATATTGTTCAAGCCGGTTTGATTCATCAAAAATCACAGGGCTGGCATGGCGCAGTCGGTAACGCGGCAGATTTGTAACCGGAGGCCCTGGGTTCAATCCTCCATGGTCTCACTGTGTTCCGTCAGTGTGTTCTTGGGCAAGACACTTTCCCTTAGCCTCGTCTTTCGGATGGGGACGTAAACCGGGCAGTCTCGTGTATCAGTCTATCCTCCGAAAGATCCTATGGTTAAAGAACCATAGGAATCTATTCGATAATAAGAGTAGGGCATGGTTCCCGGATTCCTATGTATCCTTCCCCTCTCTCTGGGGCGGCTCTAAATAACCTATACTATGTTGATGAGCCGTTAACCATCATTCATTCATCAAAAATCATGACCACCAGGATGCGAGGCAGTTTCCCTATATAACTATATCAGAAAACATTTAAAAATCTTCTTGTCTGAACCTCTTGTCCCATTGCAAAATAATTTCGCAGAAATGATGTTTGGGTTGGACTCTTCCAAGATTGTTCAAGCCGGGTTGATTCATAAAATAACATGGCCGCCTGGGGGCAGGGCTTATATTTGCTCTATTTTTATATGGAAAACTTGAAGATTTTCTCATCTAAAGCCGCTCAATGGATTTCAAAATAATGTCACAGAAATACTGTTGTGGTGATTGTTCAAGCCGGGTTGATTCGTCAAAAAACATGGCCGCCAGGGGACGGAGCTTACTTTTGTTATATTTTTATATGGAAAAGTTAAAAAATTTGTCTCGTCTGAGACCGCTTGGTGGATTTCAAAATAATTTCACAGAAATGTTGTTTTGGTGATCTCTACCAAGATTGTTCAAGCCGGGTTGATTCGTTAAAAAACATGGCCGCCAGGAGGCAAGGCCAATTTTTGCTATATTTTTATATGGAAAACTTAAGAAATCTTCTTATCTGAAACCGCTTGATGGATTTCAAAATAATTTCTCAGAAATTATGTTTGAGTGACCTACCAAGTTTGTTCAAATTGAGTTGATTCATCAAAACATATAGCCGACAGTGGTTGGGCAGTTTCCTATATATATGGAAACTTTTGCCAAATGTTTGTTAATGCTATCAGCTATAGGACATCCATCCCTGTCATCATAATAGATTTGATAATATAAAATCGTTTGCATATACAGTGCATAAAACTGAGCTGAAACTGACACCCTATTGTGTTTTAGCTCACCTGAGCATATAGTGCTCAAGGGCAACTTTGTGTGAATTAAAAATAGTGTAAACTATGTTGATTCGATAAAAAAAATGGCTGCCAGTGGGAGGGGATCTTTTTCTTATATCTTTATTGAATAAAGCTACAGTCTTGTTGATTTGATGTTTGAGTGACACTCGACAAAGATTGCTCATAAGATGACTGCCCCCAGGTGATTGATTGAGGGCCATCATGGCCCTCTTGTTTATTGTATACATATAACTGTTGATCATGCCTGTCATCAGATGTTTATTTTGAGCTTGATGTTGGTGGAAACTAGAGCACTTGGTGGGAAAGTCCAGGGTTGTTATGAGTTTTTACAAAACTGAAACACTTGGGAAAAAGTCGAGGGTTGTTATGGGCTTTTACGAAACTGAAACACTTGGGAAAAAATTTGAGGGTTGTTATGAGTTTTTACGAAACTGAAACACTTGGGGAAAAAGTCGAGGGTTGCTATGAGTTTTTACAAAACTGAAACACTTGGGAAAAAGTCGAGGGTTGTTATGGGCTTTTATGAAACTGAAACACTTGGGAAAAAGTCGAGGGTTGTTATGAGTTTTTACAAAACTGAAACACTTGGGGAAAAGTTGAGGGTTGTTATGGGCTTTTACGAAACTGAAACACTTGGGAAAAAGTCGAGGGTTGTTATGAGTTTTTACGAAACTGAAACACTTGGGGAAAAAGTCGAGGGTTGTGAGATTATGTGGGTGGAAACTGGAGAACTTGGGGGAAAAGCCGAGGGTTGATGTGAGCTTGATGTGGAAGGAAATGTGAACACCTTGTAAAAAGTCGAGAGTTATTGAGAACATAATGTAATGAATTTGGGAAAAAGCTGTGGGTTATTTTGGTTAGTTATTTAGTGAGAGAAAAAGAGAGGATGAAGCGTGAATTATTTCTTATATTTAATACTTTCTTCTAGTTTTATTACATGCAAAGATGAAATATCTGTGCACTGGGACAACCATGGGAATTACTTCACTATCTAAGGGATGTTTGCATAAATATGTTTATGAAACTCTGAGAGTATGTGTATCTATTGGAAGAAATCAGTGCCTCTCTGAGGCAGCATTTTTTAGAACTACTCAGGAATTATAAGTGATCATTAAAAATGCAGTGAAACCTTAAAGTCAGCCCTTCTGCACAGCAAGAAGAAAAGAAAAAAGAAAAACAGTAGTCAAGATGGTTAGTAGGACGTAATTTTTTTTTTACCCCTTGTGTCACCAGGGTAGCATGGAAGACACTAAGAGAACTCTTTGTCCGTTGTCTGTTGTCGGCCGCTGCGTGACCTTCCGTCACACTTTAACCTGCAACTGACCTTGGCCATAACTTGAAAAGTATTTGACCTGTGTTCATGAAACTTCATCTTATCCCAAGAATGTCATTACACATTCTAGCTATATCCCATTCTGTGTCACCTGCATAGCATGGCAGACACTTAGGGATCACTTTGTCCGTCATCCCTTTAGTTATGCTTCTTTCCATAAAACTTTATCCTGCAACCTAGCCAAGCTCGTAACTGGCCATAACTTGAAAGATATTTGACCCATGTTCATGAAACTTCACACACATTTTCATCTTAATCAATTTAGGAATGTTGTTACACATGTCCAATAACTCTGACTTTCGTTTTGGCAGAGTTATGCCCTTTTCATAAAACTTTAACCTGCAACCTAACCTAGCACATAACATGACAAAATATTGAATATGGTCATGAAATGTATACAGTTCTTCCTTATCAATTGTCCAATGGAGATGTATGGCAAATTATGCTCCTTTTCATAAACTTCAAGCTTAGAAAAAACTGCTCCATTATTCATGAAGGATTGTACTCCCGGTGTTTAAACTTTATAGTTAGATTGTACTCGCTGAAATAAGCTCACAGCAGGCGACACAAGTGTTCTGTGGAATACCCTTCTAGTCATAAAACTTTAACCTGCCGACCTTAAGCTCATAACTTTAAATAATTGAATGTTGTTTAGAGCCGCCCCAGAGAGAGGGGAAGGAATACATAGGAATCCGGGAACCTGCCCTACTCTTATTATCGAATAGATTCCTATGGTTCTTTAACATGCTCGGAGGATAGACCGACACACGGGACCGCCCGGTTTACGTCCCCATCCGACGGACGGGCCTAAGGGAAAGTGTCTTGCCCAAGAACACATCGACGGAACTCAGTGGCACCACGGAGGATTGAACCCGGGGCCTCCAGTTACAAATCCGCCGCGCTACCGACTGCGCCACGCCAGCCCTCAACTTTAAATAAGCACATGGTGTGTTGGGTGTTCCGTGGATCGCTCTTCCAGTAAATGTTACTAAATTATTTACTATATTATTAGTGACAGTCTATCTCAAATTGCACCGCTTAGTCAGGACCAGATTACTGTATAATATTACAATAAAATCTGAAAACTTCTTACGGCTTAGCTGTCGTTATCCCCTTGCCATCAAAATGAGCTGTTTTGCATTAATCCGAGAGAAACTGAATACATAGCCGGACACACTATTCTGCGGAAATGAGTTGAAAAGCCGATTTGTATAAATGGTAATGTGTGTTTTATTGGCGATCTCAACAAGATTAGTTGTAACGAGGATCCTGTCATTCTCAGAGAAATAAAAGAACCCCATCAGAATCCAACATGCTATCCATGTCAACTGATTGCAGATTTTAGTTTCTCCGATACATGTATGCTGCTTTTCAGTTTTTATATTTGGTTAACTTTGAAAGGCCATATGTTAACACTTAACCCATTAAGCACAACTATAATAGCCTTTGCACCCATTGTAAACCCAGATCAGCCTGTGAGTAACTTGCACTCACAGGCTGATCAGGGTTTTCAATTTCCAGCTGTTGATCAGTCATTTTCCCCTAAAACACCCCTTTTGCACATAAATGGAATTGTCTTAATTCAAAGAAAGAACAGTCCATTATATATATTTAGCAGATTAAGAGTTAAACAAGATTCAGTCTCTGAATCAGAGCTGTAGATAATTTTTGACTGCAGTGAGTATAAATTTACTCATCAATTATATTTTTGGTCTCAAATAATTATTAGGGATTATACGGTAAAAGGAAGTGCTAGGACTTGTCGGCCTGTGACTTAGTGGAGTATGATGGCATGTGTCTATAGTGACTAAGTGGAGTATGATGGCATGTGTCTATAGTGACTAAGTGGAGTATGATGGCATGTGTCTATAGTGACTAAGTGGAGTATGATGGCATGTGTCTATAGTGACCAAGTGGAGTATGATGGCATGTCTATAGTGACTAAGTGGAGTATCATGGCATGTGTCTATAGTGACTAAGTGGAGTATGATGGCATGTGTCTATAGTGACTAAGAGGAGTATGATGGCATGTGTCTATAGTGACTACGTGGAGTATGATGGCATGTGTCTATAGTGACTAAGTGGAGTATGATGGCATGTGTCTATAGTGACGAAGAGGAGTATGATGGCATGTGTCTATAGTGACTAAGTGGAGTATGATGGCATGTGTCTATAGTGACTAAGTGGAGTATGATGGCATGTCTATAGTGACTAAGTGGAGTATGATGGCATGTGTATATAGTGACTTAGTGGAGTATGATGGCATGTGTCTATAGTGACTAAGTGGAGTATGATGGCATGTGTCTATAGTGACGAAGAGGAGTATGAGGGCATGTGTCTATAGTGACTAAGTGGAGTATGATGGCATGTGTCTATAGTGACTAAGTGGAGTATGATGGCATGTGTCTATAGTGACTAAGTGGAGTATGATGGCATATGTCTATAGTGACTAAGTGGAGTATGATGGCATGTGTCTATAGTGACTTAGTGGAGTATGATGGCATGTGTCTATAGTGACTAAGTGGAGTAGGATGGCATGTGTCTATAGTGACGAAGAGGAGTATGATGGCATGTGTCTATAGTGACTAAGTGGAGTATGAGGGCATGTGTCTATAGTGACTAAGTGGAGTATGATGGCATGTGTCTATAGTGACTAAGTGGAGTATCATGGCATGTGTCTATAGTGACTAAGTGGAGTATGATGGCATGTGTATATAGTGACTTAGTGGAGTATGATGGCATGTGTCTATAGTGACTAAGTGGAGTATGATGGCATGTCTATAGTGACTAAGTGGAGTATGATGGCATGTGTCTATAGTGACTTAGTGGAGTATGATGGCATGTGTCTATAGTGACTAAGTGGAGTATGATGACATGTGTCTATAGTGACTAAGAGGAGTATGATGGCATGTGTCTATAGTGACTAAGTGGAGTATGATGGCATGTGTCTATAGTGACTAAGAGGAGTATCATGGCATGTGTCTATAGTGACTAAGAGGAGTATCATGTCATGTGTCTATAGTGACTAAGAGGAGTATCATGGCATGTGTCTATAGTGACTAAGAGGAGTATCATGGCATGTGTCTATGGCGTGGTACTCCAGTGTTGCAGCACTATAACAAGATTATGAAAGGAGAAATTTGGAAATTGCCGAACACGATAAAATACAAAAAATATTGCAGTCTCGGTTTGATTGTTCATAAACGGTATGCTTGCTACTGTTCTGTCCCAGGTTTAGCAGAACTCGATATTTAAAATGTCAATAGTATGAACATTTTAGCCATTTCCCGAAGAAGGAATGCATACATATGTGAACATGAAACCTTCAGTGTGGTATTTTCATATCATTTCATGGCCAGCGGCATATGGTCCCAGTTTCTAATAAAAGGCTTTGTCCTAAACGAGAAAAGCCTGTCCGTAGCTGAATGGTCAACAACATTGTAAACCTTCACCTCTCACAGCTCGGGTTCGAATCCCATTTTGAGCTCGACTTGTAAGTGAGGAAGTGTCGATTCTTGCGGATAGCGGGACATGTACAATACTGGTTCTACCCAGGAAAAGTGGTTGATCTACCTCCACCACAAAAAATCAACCGTCATATATAACCTTACATGTTGAAAATGACGTAAAACACCATACAAACAAACAAACAAACCTAAACGAGAAAACGATGGACGACATAAACAAAATGTTCGGGGCAGAGGTTATGAAGCCTGCGTATCTCAAATAACAGTCAAAAGACTAAATTAGAAAAGCAGGCAACATATCCTAAGGGAGCCTAAGTGGAGCATAGCAAATAACAGTCAAATTACAAGAGAAGCTGTGAGAAGGAAATATTGGCATTTAAATAGAAAGCATTGTTCATGAAATAATTTGGACAAATGTCTGATTAAATAAGGCTTAAATATAGAATAAATCCTTATTAAATTTCAGATTAGGCCATAATCGGCATGCATCATGTCTTGTTAGACAACCCTTGCCAATAATTCCAGCATACTTCTTGGGAAGAAGTGACGAATAAGAAAGATCTGGTAACATTTTAAGACGGGTGTTCTGTGATCCAGCAAATTGTCTCGTTTTAAGACGAGGAAGTCATTACATGTCAGGAACACCAATTTGAGGACTGATAGATGGGAAGGCAGTGTAATTACTGGGGATGGGATTTTGTCTCAATGATTTTGTCATATTTTTGAAGCCGGTGTCGGAGCACTTAGATTAAGATTTTAATAAGGAAAAAAAATGTTCAGAATTTCTAGCACAAAAATTTAAATATACTTTTTTGAAAAAGAAAAAAAAAAATACACTCTACATTTTGGCTGATTGTCGATAAGGTGTTTTTGTTAGGTTGAAAGATGACATCTTTTAAGTCTTTGCTGGTTAAATCAATCTATATCTGACGTAATAGTATTTGTGTATCATATATATTTCATGTCAAGGGCATAGCTGCGTAATCGATGGAAAGCATATATTAGCAGGATTTTATAACGGATATTTCGACAACAAAATACTTAAAAAACATTTTTGAAAAAATGCGATAATTGTTTAAAATTACCTATTCAATGATCTAAAGTCTTGTAAGCCGAAAGTAAGGTTTTATTTCATACCCCAGCCAACCCCGTTGTTGCTTCTGTAAGAAGGGGTTGGATGGGGTATGGAAGTTAATGCTCGGACCACATAATGACAAAGGAATGTGCCAAGTAAAAGGACTTAAAAGGTCAGGCTTCATTATAAAATAACTCAAAATGGCCCCAGATCATTTTTTGCGTTATGCTAATCAGAGAGGTTTAATCACAAATTTCTAAATGATAAAGCCTTTTTCAACCATAAAATTTGGCATAAAAATGTAACACTAAATATTACTCTATACAGATATATCCGAACACAAATTTAATATACAATGTATTTATTTTCTATAATTTCTAGAACAAAACTATTATTCGTAACTGTCAAATTTTGAATTTTGAACTAACTGCAGTGTATACATAATGTATGTAGCATCTACCACCTGCTGGGTTTAAAGGTAACATCACTTGGCACACGTTCATATATATATTACCTCTATTTTACTAAGACATTAAATGCCATTACTTAACAAAAGTAATCTGAACAACCATTTTAGCATGCGGGGTAAAAAGAACACCATTTTATAAAATATTTGAATGTTGTTCAGTTAAGGTCAGATTTTTTTTTTTTTTGGTTCTGATTCTTTTTCGTAAAAAGTTCCACAGGAGGAGAGTGAAAAAAATAATGTGAACCTTTATAAGTGTGTATTTTGTAATGGTGTTAGTCACATTGTAAAACATAAAATAGACCTGAACAAATTTATATAACATGATCTTTTGATTTTACATGAATTTTTAAACATGATAATTTGGTTGTTTGAAATAGTTAATAACGAAAACAATTTTTTTTTTGGGTCGCCATGAGTCGGCATGGCTGACTCTTTGGAATCACGTATATGTGTATATATGTGTATAGTGCATTCCTCAATAGGGAGTTTTTTTAAAACGGATGAGACGCTTTACCGTTGTAAGCAATGTTGTCCCCTTTAACTGCTTCAAATACAACTTAATTTGATAAGGTGACTGACATGAACGTTATGTATACCGAGTAATATAACTACTGATTGTGAAATAATGAAATAATTGTAATTGTAAACAGTATAAACATGTCTTTTTTGTAGGTTTACCGAAATATTATGCTCATTAATACACCAAAAAGATATCTCGATCGAAATGCCGTCAGTATGATATATTTCATGACTGGAGTTACCCGGATGTGACCCAGATAACAAATTCGGAACTAAATATTCGTAAATATTGTAGTTATTCATAATAATGTGTCTAGTACTTTGAGAAATAGTATGGCATCTGCTACAAATAAATACACAAGTTGATGAAAAGAATTTGTCAAGAAGTGCTCAGTTCTTACCAAGGTAAACAAATCAAATAGTTCAAAGGGACACACGGCAATCTTTGCAGTCATTTTGTCACAACTTTGAGATCGACAATTATTGACATAGAACTACATTATCCTGCTATTAGGGTTGTGTTTTCTTTCCTCTTTGATAAAAAATACCATTTGTGGCATTCAAAACACATTAATGCATGAAAAAAGTTTGTAATTGATGGTATTTCGATTGAATGTTTGTGAAGACAGCGGTGTCATAGTAGTTCGGATGGTACATAGTTTCGGATATTTTTTTTTTTTTTTTTTTACATAATCAAATAAGAAAAACTGTCCTTAACAAATACATGTTGGTGGAAAAAAAAAAATATATATATGTATAGATACAGATATAAAGTATATTTCTATTCATTATTTAAGGTGTAAGGAGTTCCTGGAATCCTACTTTTAAATGCTTTCTAGTCTAGACTCCTAATTCTTTAACTTGTAGAAAGTGGTGACAAAAAGGAAAATATAGCCACAGGAGGCCCTGATAGTCTAATAAAACCTGATTAAAAACTTGGCTCCAGTTTCACCAAGTCAGCTCTGATTATTATCGTTTGGCAAAAAGTGCTAGTACTATCCTTTGCATCGGTTATAAATTACTATGTAATATTCATAATTTTGCATTGCAGAGATGTTGAGATTTTATTTTATTTTCAGTAGGTGATAAAATTTGTGTTACTCGTTTTTTATCCTTAGGTGCTATAGTAAAATAAAAATCTGGCAGAGTAAAAAGAAGATAATTTTCAAGATTTTGATTTTAAAAGATACATATACTGAATCAATTTGCATGAATGTGCATGAAATAGGCAGGGTTTTAAAAGAATCACACTGTAGATACCTTAATTTTAACAGTAACCTTGGTTGAACATCAAGGATAAAGACCGAGTTTATCACCTACCAGAATGTATTGGTTATGTCTTATTTCTGGTCACTGATTGGTCAGTTTTTTGGATGACTTATTTGAAACAAAGTGAGTAAATACGTCAACTGACAAGGAGCATAAAGTGGTAGCAAAAAGAAAAATATAGTCAGGAGGTTCTGATTTTGATTACTACATAAGTAACAAATGTGTGGTATAAAAGCGAATAAAGACTAATTTCCAATAAGAAAAAAATATTGGACCTTTTCATTTTAAATCAGGGCCTGTCCATTTTCAGAAGCAACAAGCCCTGGGCCTGTCTCTTAAAATAATTGCCTGTGAGCACTGACATACATTCGAAAACCAAAACCGACGAGGTTGCAAAAAATAATTCCGTCCCAAGCATTTTTCAGTACAAAAAAAATCTCATGTTCTAAGCATCAACATTTCATTTTAATACGCCACACCTGTAAAATTTAACATAACCTTTAACCTCACCAAAAAGACAGACACTGTTCAATCTTGGCGACTCTCAGGACCTTCATTCCTTTGATTTAAACATGTTTTTATTTTTTTTAAACATTTTTGCAAAACTTAGGGTCGGAGGGTTTGAGAACCAATAAAAATTAAAAAACTGGCCTAACTGCTGTTGTTTAGAACTGTAACCGAAACAGTTTAGCCACAAATTATCACCTTTTGTTTCAGATAGCCACTACATGCCTGTGTTTAAAACAACACGAAGCAAGCACGGTTGGAAACAAAGCTCACAAATGTATTTTTAAATTATCTCCCTTTAATAAATGGCAGAAGAGTATAAAATTGTCTCCCTTTATTTCAGATGACCACTCCAGAGTTGTGTTGACCACAGGCACTAACGTCTCAGGTTCTGACTTCATCAATGCAAGCACAATTGTAAGCTATAGACAGGTTTTACTTTGGAGGGTGGGGAAACCACATGACTTTTAGATCGGTTTCACAACAAAAAAAATAATATCCAAACAGCTCAATTCTTACTATCTAACAAATTTTGTTCAGTTGAAGCCCTCATACCCTCATACCCTTACAATGTGAGCTGTTTTCTCTGCCGCAATGGTTCATTCAGTACCTTCTGAGATTAGCCCTCCCAAAATCTACACGGTCGTAGATTTCTTTCGTTTCAAAGAATTTTGGAGGGCTAATCTCAGGAAGTACTAGATAAATTGAATTAACGTTTATGACGGAGAAAATAGCCCACTTTAGAGGGAGGGGTATGTTCACTTTAGTTGATAAATTTGATAAATATGAAGAAAGTTATGAAGCGCTCACCTACATAAATAGAACATTTTACTCTTTTATTTATGTGAAACTGATCAAAAAGTCTCATAGTTTACCGACACCCTGCATTATTTTGTAAATTTAATGAAATTTAAATAAATACTTGTTTTATTGACTTGTTAAGACAAAGGCAGTCAGCCGTTACATATTATCCACGTCAGTTTGAAGTACGTTCAGGAGTGTTTGAATATAATGGATAGGGGAGGGGGAGTGGGGGGGAGGGGGGGCTACTATTAGGGGAGATGATTACATATTATCCAAATCAGTTTGAAGTATGATCAGGAGGATTTGAATATAATTATATAAATGAGTTTTGTTCAAGATTTTTTTGAAAAGGTTGAGTGGTGGGGGTGAGGGGTGGTGGCGCTACTACTATTGGAGGCACTGTTATTAGGGGAATACGGTAAGGCCATTATAAATTAATTGCTAGATTCTCATCCCCGCCCGCCCCTGTTTTTTTATGCAGCCCCGGTAATTTTTATTTCTTCAACAAAAAAACACAAAAAAAAGAATAATTTAAAAACACAATTTATTTTTTTTAAAAATCAAAAATAGCTGACAGTATGAAACACTATTAAAAATGTGTTTTAAATCTTGGAAGTACTCAGTAGTATGTTTTACTATTTTTGCCTTGTGCCGAGGCCATTTTCCATTTGTCGTATAAAGTTAAAAAAAAAAAAATCACACCCCGCCCCTATTTTGAAATAAATTTGGATGAGAAACTAGCAATTAATTTATTATGGCCTAAAATGTTTATTTCACTGAGCAGTAAGAAAACAAGATCTGTTCACATCTCACAAGTGAATAGTTGTGAAATATCAGAGGCAGTAATTCAAGAAACATAAGTTTAAAAAGAAAAAAGACTAAAATCATATTTGTTGTTTCTCTTGTGACTAGTATTGTATTGCAAAGAAGAAAAAACTCAACGTTTGAAGTGTAACAAATTACATTATTTCAGAAAAAAGTGCATTGATATATTAGTTGTTCACAAAACCTGATAGGGTTCATTCAATTTAATTAATTATTATTCTTATAATTGGAGAATTTTATTTTGCTGCAGACTGACCATGACCCACGTAACCCCGCATACGTTGCCACACAGGGACCCCTCCCACACACAGTCGCAGACTTCTGGCAGGTAAGATGTCACATGAGTAGTCGCTGCTACTGGAGTAAAATATAAAAAAAAAATATATATATAAATATTGTTTTTCACACTCTTGATGGAGCAGTTGTTACATCTGTTGTTCACTTTGATGCATACTGTTGGCAGTGTGCATTATTAGAGTTATTATCCTTTACAGAGAATATATACACTTATTTGTATGCCTTAAATTTGACTACAGGATAGACACAGTTTCCACAGGGTGCACTTTATTTAACCCTTTTTTTCTCGGTTGGGATTTTGTAAAAGTTGTAACCATTGATTGTCCTTATCACATTATTTAAGCATAAGACCCTTTTTGTCTCGCCAATGATAGTAGGTAGCGAGACATAGCAGTCACTTTTCAGGCGGCGGCCATATTTCAAATCAACTATATCGTAACTGCTGCTCGAATTTTTCTGAATTTTTTTTCAAATGCTTTGTTGGGTCAAAGACCAACTTACCAAGGTCATATTTTGCGTTATTTTCCCAAAACTTAACTTTGGTTAGGTAACTTAACCTTGGTTAGGTAACAACCTCAGTTAACTGTTGTGTGATTGCCTCATTTTCTTTGTTTGATACTTGGTCATATGTATTGTTGGCATTGGTGGACATCACTGAACGACAGAAATTACCAAGGTCAAGGTAACTTAACCTTGGTTAGGTAACTTAACCTGAGTTAACTGTATGTGATTGCCACACTTTATGTCTTTGATACTTGGTCATAATTATGTATTGTTGGCTTTGGTGGACATTGCTGAATGACAAAAAATACCAAGGTCAATGTCATGTTTTGCATTATTTACCCTAAACATCAGTTTGGTTAGGTAAGTTAACCTCAGTTAACTTTTTCTGATAACTTTAATTTCTTTGTTTGATACTTGGTAATATGTGTTGTTGGTATTGGTGGATATCACTGAACGACAAAAATTACCAAGATCAAGGTCATATTTTGCATTATTTTCCCGAAACTTAAACTTGGTTAGTTAACTTGACCTCAGTTAACTTTATGTGATCGTCCCATTTAATGTCTTTGATACTTGGTCATATGTATTGTTGGCATTGGTCGACATCACTGGATGACACAAAATACCAAGGTCAAGGTCATATTTTGCATTATTGTCCCCAAACTTAGGTAACTTAACCTTGGTTAGGTAACTTAACCTCAGTTAACTTTATGTGATTGCTTCACTTTATGTCTTTGATACTTGGTCATAATTATGTATTGTTGGCTTTGGTGGACATTGCTGAACGACAAAAAATACCAAGGTCAATGTCATGTTTTGCATTATTTACCCTAAAGATCAGTTTGGTTAGGTAAGTTAACCTCAGTTAACTTTTTCTGATAACTTTAATTTCTTTGTTTGATACTTGGTAATATGTGTTGTTGGTATTGGTGGATATCACTGAACGACAAAAATTACCAAGATCAAGGTCATATTTGGCATTATTTTCCCGAAACTTAAACTTGGTTAGTTAACTTGACCTCAGTTAACTTTATGTGATCGTCTCACTTAATGACTTTGATACTTGGTCATATGTATTGTTGGCATTGGTCGACATCACTGGATGACACAAAATACCAAGGTCAAGGTCATATTTTGCGTTATTTTCCCCAAACTTAGGTAACTTAACCTTGGTTAGGTAACTTAACCTCAGTTAACTTTATGTGATTGCTTCACTTTATGTCTTTGATACTTGGTCATAATTATGTATTGTTGGCTTTGGTGGACATTGCTGAACGACAAAAAATACCAAGGTCAATGTCATGTTTTGCATTATTTACCCTAAACATCAGTTTGGTTAGGTAAGTTAACCTCAGTTAACTTTTTCTGATAACTTTAATTTCTTTGTTTGATACTTGGTAATATGTGTTGTTGGTATTGGTGGATATCACTGAACGACAAAAATTACAAAGATCAAGGTCATATTTTGCATTATTTTCCCGAAACTTAAACTTGGTTAGTTAACTTAACCTCAGTTAATTTTATGTGATCGTCTCACTTAATGTCTTTGATACTTGGTCATATGTATTGTTAGCATTGGTTGACATCACTGGATGACACAAAATACCAATGTCAAGGTCATATTTTGCGTTATTTTCCCCAAAGTTAGGTAACTTAACCTTGGTTAGGTAACTTAACCTCAGTTAACTTTATGTGATTGCTTCACTTTATGTCTTTGATACTTGGTCATATGTATTGTTGGCATTGGTTGACATCGGTGAACGACAAAAAACACCAAGGTCAAGGTCATATTTTGCATTATTTTCCCTGGTTAAACCATTTAACCACAGTAACAGCTTCTTATGATTACCTTGCTTTTATTTTTTTGATACTTGGTCATATGAAGTGTTGTCTTTGGTGGACATCATTTAAGCACAAATTTAATAAAATATTTCCTATGCAGTTTACCGAGGTGGGTGGGACACCCTCAGACCGAGGTCTTGTAATTTGCTTAGATGCTACATGAGTAATGACCCTTTTCCCCTTCTTTGATGCTACATGAGTTATGACCATTTTCCTTTGCTTTGATGATACATGAATCGTGACCCTTTTCCCTTGCTTACATGTTACATTAATTATAGCCAGTGTTTGTTTCCCTTGCTTTGATGCTACATGAGTTATGACCCTTTTCCCTTGCTTGGATGCTACATGAGTTATGACCCTTTTCCCTTGCTGAGATGCTACATGAGTTATGGCCCTTTTCCCTTGCTTTGATGCTACATTAATTATGACCCTTTTCCCTTGCTTACATGCTACATCAGTTATAGCCAGTGTTTGTTTCCCTTGCATACATGCTGCATAAGTTATGATCCTTTTCTATTTCTTACATGCTTCTAGAGTTATGACCTCTTTCCCTTGCTTACATGCTACATGATAATCCCTTGCTTACATGCTACATGATAATGGCTTTTTTCCCTTGCATACGTTATGATTTTTTCCCCTTGCTAACATGTTACATTAGTTATGACTCGTTTCCCTTGCAAACATGCTACATTAGTTATGACCCTTTTCCCTTGCGATGCATTATGACCATTTTCCCTTGCTTACATGCCTCTTGAGTTATGACCCTTTTCCCTTGCTTACATGAGTAGTGTTTTTATCTAGATGGTGTGGGAGCAGGGAAGTGTTGTGATCGTGATGCTGACCAAACTGACTGAGAATGGCGAGGCCAAGTGTCACCGCTACTGGCCCGAGGAGGGAAGTGACCTCTACCATATATACGAGGTAAGTTACCATGACTGTAGTTACCTTGACTGTGTGAATGAGGCAAGTCAGTTACCCATGCATATGTTATAGATAAGTTGTTAGTGGGGTAGGAGTGTTTGGTATATTAATAGAGAGAGTGCAACTTCAGGGAAGATCAGACCATATATGGTGTGAACCAAGGACAGTAACATTGTCGCATATTTCCCACTATTTGTTCTTTTCCAAGTACCCAAGGTTTACACAGGACAATTAGGCCACAAATTTTTTTTTTTCTTGGTTTACGGATTTTTTCTTATTTTTTTACGCTCGGTCGGAAGGGAAAAAAATAATTAAATTTCAAACATGGTGACCATGTTTCTCATATAAAACCGTAAGTCCCAATGATGAAATTTCTGTATTCACCCCCGGATGGAGTGCCTGGATGTGTTGAAATCAGGTTACCTTGGTAAACAAGGGAGACTACTCTATGTTCTTCATACAAGGAAATGGCGGATAGTGATCGCGCTTCGTTTGCGTTCAAAATTTCGATGTTTTGATAGATATATGCTGTTGTTTGATGTGGTATTATTGTATACTAGAAAATTGTTTCACCAATTCAATTTTTTTTTTCTTCATCTGGCATTGAAATGCGGCCGGCAGTGAAAAAAACACAGATGTTCAAATTTTTATTTTTTTTCCAATCTCTCGAAAATTGGGGTCGGCGGATCTGTAAACCGAGAAAAAATAATAATGTCGCCTTACATTTCTTTGAAAATATTTCTTATTGAAAGAAGAAGAGTGGGAGGAGGAGGATTGATGGTGATGATATACCAAATATGTTGATCTCCGTCTTAACATTTCTCACTATTTGTTGCCCAGGTACACCTGGTGTCAGGTTTGCACCAAGGACCATAACTCTGATTCACCTTTGTTCCCCAGGAGCACCTGGTATCAGGTGTGAACCGAGGACCATAACACTTGTCTTCACATTTCTCACTGTTCCCTAAGTACACCTGATGTGAAGTGTAAACCAAGGACCATATTTCTGTTTTCACAATGTCTTACTTTTTTGCACCCAGGTACACCTGGTGTCGGAGCACATCTGGTGTGAAGATTATCTGGTGAGAAGCTTCTACCTGAAGAACCTGCAGACAAGTGAAACAAGGACCGTAACTCAGTTCCACTTCTTGACCTGGCCTGATCTTGGGGTGCCTGGATCCATCAAAGCTTTGTTGGACTTCAGGAGGTAACTTTTATATATGTTACTCACTGGGCTTAAAGAAACTAATTCGCCAAATAGCAGAAAAATTGCACTACAAAAACGTTTATCAAAACTCTTATCAAGGTCATAATTATAAAAATGTATATGTGCCGTTTAAAATATACGTTTATTCACTGGTTTTTAAATAAACATGATTGAATATGTGGAAAATGAATTACAAATTGGTAACTTTGAATTCGACGCTCCAGTTTCGGGGTTTGGGCTGGCTGGTTGAAGCCGTTTCTATGGTGTCTAGAGTTTAGATTCTCAATATACTCGTCTGTGGGTTTAGAAATGATGTACATATGTTGTAAAATTTAGCTGTTGTTGGTGGGATTGCTACTTTAATATGTCTCGATTATTGGTTTATATTAGAGGCGTAGCATGGCAAACTCCTTTACTCCCATTGGAAAACTAAAAATACAGAAATAAAAAATAAATAAAACTCAGAGGGGTAGAGGGGTAATGGTATAAAAATTAACGCTTTTTTGTAACCGTAAAATGTCTGTATTCTTGATAAATAACGCTTATACAAGCACCATTTTGTTCCAAAGATGAAAAACAAATTGGGGACCACCCTTGAACTGAGATGGGGACATCCTCCTCCCAGTCCCTCCCTCACCCTGGGGCTTTGCACCTCATATTAGGAGTATGTTGAAAACAAGCCACACTTAATTCCCCTGTATATTCTATACAATGTATATTATAGACTGTAATCAAATGAGAGGGACCTTTTTTTCCCAATTCCTGGATTTACAATTATCTTATTTTACAGCCATAACAATGAATCAGATTGTTTGCAGACATGTTTACATAGTTTTTAGCGATTGCTGTTACCATCCCCACTGATGTTACAAGCCATCCCCAGTGATGCTGCAAGGGTAGTGCTGTCCCCACTTAGTTTACTTTTCTAAAAAAAAAAAAATTAATTGAACAAATTGGGGCACTACTCAAGAAATTTGAATTTGGTCGGCAGTTACGGATAGGTGGCACAGATATTTTTCGTAGGAGGTGTGCATGATTTTAATATAAATATATATACATGTATATATATATTTACTGGGAAATGGTATTTATAAATAATGAAGTTTATTGCCCATCTCTCAAATAATATAAATAAAATCATTTACTTTTGAAAGCATTATTTTCCACTGGTAAATAGTATCAGTAATTTAATATGATGCCCACTGTTAACCAGAAATCATTTGGTAGGTCAAAGTGGGAGTATGTCCCTTTTGGATATTATATTATAGTTTATCATTGAATGTGTTTATATGAATTCAATGTTTTCAGGTGAACATGTATAAACGATGATTTATTTTAAAGATTTAAAATACAAAAATATGTGTATGCTTGTTGTAAGGCAATGAATGAAAAAAGCATCATTTAGAAACACTACCACCACAACGAGAGGAAACATCAAGGAGGAAAGTAACCATGACAACAAGGGAGATAAGTTATAAAGCAGACATTATCAAGGGACATAACTGTGCTTCACCAGAAATGAGTATGCAGCAGACGTAATTAGAAATGAATGGACCAGTTATAGAGACTTCAACAAACAGATAAATTGCACACTTCAACATATAAATTTTCTCTTCAACCAATATATAAATTCACTCTTCAGCCAATATATAAATTTCACACTTCAGTCAATATATAAATTTCATACTTCAGCCAATATATAAATTTCAAACTTCAGCCAATATATAAATTTCACACTTCAGCCAATATATAAATTTCACACTTCAGTCAGTATATAAATTTCACACTTCAGCCAATATATAAATTTCACACTTAGCCAATATATAAATTCACACTTCAGCCAATACATAAATTTCACACTTCAGCACAGAAATTCTACACATTAATATTTAACTAAGTTTTACTTTTTAGCAAATACACTTGAACATATAGATAAGTAGACAAGTTAAATAGATAAATTGTACACTTCAGCAAATAAACATTTCACACTTCAGCAAATAGATAAAGTATACACTTTAGCAAAAACATAAATTTCACATTTCATACACTTCAACAAAAGCGATTTTTGAGAACTGGTGATAAAAAAAAATCTTAAAAAAAAATCTTGAAAATTAAAAAAAAAGAAATTTTCAGAAAATGGATAAAATAATCATGCTTAAATAAGGCTACGCTAACATAAAATAATGTGTTTTGGTGTGAAAACCTTCGAAAGTGGAACATGCATGAATTCTGTTGTTGACCAAATCTTCTTACTATCTAGCCTGTCAGAATTAATTACGTGGTCCCGCCTTAATTCCATTAAGCGATGTGAAAGCCTATATTAGCAGGATTTGATAACGGATATTCTGACAATAAAACGCGTTTAAAAACATGTTTTACTGAATCAGTGCGATAACCCGTTTAAAATTGCCTATTAAATGTTTTAATTTTATAATGTGAAAACTTTTTAAGCCGAAATTAAGGTTTTATTAGCTCTACTGGCCAAGGGCCAGCAGAGCTTATGGGATGCTGTGTTGTCCGTCGTCCGTCGTCTGTCTGTCTGTCGTCTGTCGTCTGTCGTCTGTCGTCCGTTAACTTTTCTTCAAACGACTTCTTCTCAGAAACCGCTTGGCTAATTTTGACCAAACTTCACGTGGATGATCCTTAGTTTAATGCTTTTTAGATTTGTTAAAATTAGGTCAATGCTACATCCAAGATGGCTGCCATTACCATATATGGTCGAAACCTTAAAAAATCTTCTTCTCCAGAACCGCTGGACAGATTTCAACAGTTTTTCTTTTAAAATGATCGCCAACGCCTAGACTATCAAGTTTGTTCAAATAAAGTCCCCGGGGTCAAAAATGGCCGTGCCCCGGGGGTCCAAAATTTGTATATTGAGGTTTTGCATTTTTTTTTATATAGACATATAGGAAAAAACTTTAAAAAATCTTCTTCTCTGAAACCACAAGGCACAGAGCTCTGATGTATTACATGTAGCATCAGCTTATGGTCCTCTACTAAGTTTGTTCAAATGGTGACCCTGGGGTCAAATTTGTCCCCGCCCCGGGGGTCACAGTTTTACATAGACTTATATAGGATTTATTTTTAAAAAATCTTCTTCTCGGAAACTACAAGAGCCAGAGGTTTGATATTTTGCATTTACTATAAGCTAATGGTCCTTTACCAAGTTTTGGCCCCGCCCCAAGGGTCACATGTTTACATAGACATGTATAGGGAAAAACTTAAAAAATCTTCTTCTCTGAAACTGCAAGAGCCAGAGGTTTAATATTTTGCATTTGCTATAAGCTTGTGGTCCTCTATCAAGTTTGTTCAAATGGTGACCCAGGGGTCACATTTGGCCCCACCCCGGGGGTCACAGTTTTACATAGGCTTGTATAGGGAAAAACTGAAAAAAATCTTCTTCTCTGGAACCACATGGCACAGAGCTCTCATGTAATACATGTAGCATCAGCTTATGGTCCTCTACTAAGTTTGTTCAAATGGTGACCCGGGGGTCAAATTTGTCCCCGCCCCGAGGGTCACAGTTTTACATAGACTTATATAGGATTTATTTTTTAAAAATCTTCTTCTCGCCAACTACAAGAGTCAGAGGCTTGATATGTTACATTTATTATAAGCTTATGGTCCTTTACCAAGTTTGTTCAAATAGTGACAATAGTGACCCTGGGGTCACATTTGGTCCCGCCCCAAGGGTCACATGTTTTACATAGACATGTATAGGGAAAAACTTAAAAAATCTTCTTCTCTGAAACTGCAAGAGCCAGAGGTTTAATATTTTGGTGTTGCTATAAGCTTATGGTCCTTTACCTATTTTGTTCAAATGGGGACCCTGAGGTCACATCTGGCCCTGCCCCGGGGATTCACAGTTTTACATAAATGCTTATAGAGGGAAAAACTGAAGAAAAAAAATCTTCTCCGGAACTGCAAGAGCCAGAGGTTTAATATTTTGCATTTGCTAAAAGCTTATGGTCCTTTACCAAGTTTGTTCAAATGGTGACCCTGGGGTCACATTTGGCCCCGCCCCAAGGGTCACATGTTTTACATAGACATGTATAGGGAAAAACTTAAAAAATCTTCTTCTCTGAAACTGCAAGAGCCAGAGGTTTAATATTTTGCTGGTGCTATAAGCTTATGGTCCTTTACCAATTTTGTTCAAATGGGGACCCTGGGGTCACATCTGGCCCCGCCCCGGGGGTCACAGTTTTACATAAATGCTTGTATAGGGAAAAACTGAAAAAAATCTTCTTCTCTGGAACTGCAAGAGCCAGAGGTTTAATATTTTGCATTTGCTGTAAGTTTATGGTCCTTTACCAAATTTGTTCAAATGGTAACCCTCGGGTCACATGTTTTACATAGACATGTATAGAGATTTTTTTTTTTGAATTATTATTTATTTATTTATTTTTTTTGAATTTTTTTTTTTTAAATATTTTTTTTTTGAATTTTTTTTTTTTTGAAATATCTTCTTTTTTTTGTTTTTAAATGTTTTGCAATTATTATTTTTTTTGCAATTTTTTGATTTTTTTTTTGCATTTTTGCATTTTTTTTGATTTTTTTTTAGCTCTATGTTCGACCAGTCGGACCAGTAACAGAGGTGTTCTTGATTTAGTTAAACATGCTATATGTTGCCTCGTTGATACGGTTGGGCCTTCATTTTTCATCTGATCTTTACCAAACTTTACCAGATTCTTTAGTTATGGCCTTTGATTTAGTTAAAAAGCTGTTTTTTGCCCGAAACTTTCAAAAAAACGTAAATGGCAGTCACTCACTTCATTGATGTTATAAGAGCCATGTTAGCCAGTAGAGCGTCCACAGGCCCTCTTGGGCCTCTTGTTTCATACCCCAGCCAACCCCATTTTTGCTTCTTGTAGAAGGAGTTGGATGGGGTATGAAAGTTAATACTCTTACCACGTAATGACTTCTATAGTCCTGTGACTTTATAGAGCCAATAGTATCATTCACCTTAAAATAACTAACAAAATATAAAACTGAATCTTTGTTGCTATGGTTTCAATCTCATCGTGAATGTGAAAGGATACCATAGTTTGAGACAGATGACAAATTAAAACTTGCTAAATCAAACGGAACTTCATGCGAAAACAGTGGTATCAAATAAAACTGGAATCCTAAAAAGCTTGTTACCATGGTAATTACATATGCATCTTTAAGGATTGTTTTTTATTTAAGCGATAATGGAGGTGTCAGACGCAATTTGTGTGTTTTCCTAGTCGATATAAACATAGTGAAATGTACGAGAAATAAAAATTGATTTTACCGCTATCTGATCTTGAAGCTCATTATTAACACATGTTTGGTCGATAAAAACTGTGATATTGTTTAAATGAACAAATTAAGACATCATTTAGCCATTTTTTTATCACATCTTGGAAATGAACGATCTCGTGATTGAAATGATAAAAGGTTTTTGTAATAACTTGTTAGTTTAAATCTTTAATTGTGCAATTAAAACAGTTGATTAATAAAACTGTGGTAAGTTGTAAGAAGATTCGCATGTAAATGTCCTTGTCCCTTGCTATATACATAAGGGATATAAGGTGTGCAATACAAAAATGCTCTTGAAACTTAACTATTTTGTCGGTAAATAATAATGAAATAACAGCAACAAAAAAAAAAAGAACTTAAAATCATACCTATGATCTGTCTTGCATAGAATTATCTTAATACTTTCACACACGACAAAAAAATAGATTGCAAATATAATGCTAAAGCTAAAGTACTCCTGGCGTTCGATTATTTCAATATTATTTATACCAGAGACATAATAAACCACAGATTTGCAACATATGCTTTTAGGCTTTCAGATAGAAAATACTCGAATTTTTTTTTATCACATAACGTCCCTTGTTAGCAGTGTCGAACACCCATTTTATATTCAATTGTATGACACACGTGTAATACAACCTGGAACGATTTTGATTGGTTGAGTTAAACCTGTAACACTACGCAAGTTTATTAACTGAAACTATTTTATTTATTACAAATTTACCCAGATCTGAGTCATAAACTTATTATTTGTGACAGCTTATAAAAATAATGCATGTTATACAAAACATTGTTGTTTATTTGTTAAAAAGCTGGCGTAAACTGCTATTATGTAAAGAGGTAAAACACAAACTCTTTTATACGCAACGTTATGTGTGAGACGCGACGTTATGTCACATATTTTATGACGTTTTGGCGCTAAAGTGTGTCTGACGTCGTGGCGGTTCTATGTCCATCTGAATTAATTTTTACTAATTTGATTGCAATGTTATGTGATAAAAAGGAT